>APFE030971777.1:0-14651 GCA_000404065.3 Pinus taeda | reverse complement strand
TCAAATTGCTGCAGGAAATACAGGCTGAACCCAATGATATCCAGAGGAGGATCAATCAAACAATTCACTTACAACAAACAAGGGAAGAAGTGTATCATAGAACCCAGGGTCTACAGGAAAAGCTTAAAAAGGTGTTTGACAAAAGAACAAAGGCTAAGGACTTTTTCATAGGCAAGAAAGTATTGAAATGGGATTCTAGGAGGGAAGACAAAGGAAAGCATGGCAAGTTTGATTTTCTATGGAAAGGGCCATTTGTAATTCAAGCTATCCAAGGTAGCAACACCTTCTTTCTCAAGAGTCTAGATGAGTCAAACAATGATGAAGGCCCAGTGAATGGGAGAATGCTCAAGCATTACTATGATACATGAGCATAGGATAGCCCCATATTATACATAAATGTCTATATTTTCAAGCATTTTTGCGTTTTACAGCAAATATATAGAAGAGCAACTACAACAGATTTTGAAGAATGATCAGCAAAACCATATCAAAATGACATAGATGCTTGAAAAAAGCTCAATAAACAGAAATGAGCAAGGTCTTCAGAGCAGAGAACCAATGACAGTCAGTGATACATGTGAGCAAGTCATGAAATGTTAATCCTTGCTCTAAAAATAAGTCACGAAATACTACATACCATCTCACTAGCTGCAGATCAAAGGTGGCAATACTAGAGCAAATTCACTACAGTGAGAGGAAGAAAATAAGGTCATCTGACCTGCTGTTCTTGGCTTTCCACCAAGAAAATCCATCCCCAAGTGGAGCCACTGTTAGGTTCCTATACCAATAGGTTTCATCTTTCATGATTGACAGTAGAAGGGCTAAATATGTTCATCATTGCAGGCTGCAAAGTTTCCATATTTTTTGTACATGCTATAAAAATTAAAAAATGAAAAGAGGGTATGCCTTAAAAGAATAATCAAAAGGAAAGAAAATCAAGTGGTCAAGAGAAAAGTGAAGATGAACCCCAAACTAAAGACCAGGAAAGTGGCCAGTCAAAATTCCACTAATATCTTTTGGGCAGTATCATGCTCTGCAAATACTGCTGCTAATCACACTTAATGGGTGGCCCAACAATCTAAATTGGACCATTCCATGGTTAAATTGCTTGCTGCAGAATAGAGAATGTTCCCTGACCAAACAGCTCAAGCTTGGCAGATGACTAGCTAGGTAGAGAGATAAAGGTGCCCAACTGTTTAATCTAGGGCCTTCGAAGAAATAAGGGTAGGTTTTAGATAGGAGGGTAGTCAAAAGAAAAAGAGGACAATTAGGGTCTGCTAATTCAAGTGCACCCACTTTAAATGAAGAAACAATGTTAGGATTACTAGGATGGGTAAGTAGTGCAAGGTTGCAGAAATGGAGGGCCATCACCAAGTGGATTACTAAGTGCAAAAACTCATGCCACTCAGGGTATTGGCATCAAAAGCAGAGAGTGGAGGACAAGCATTGGAAGCATGTCTAATTTCCCCTATTTTTTCCCCAAACTTCATTCTTTACTAATGCCCCCAAGGGCCTTGAGATCTGCTCAGGTGTCCAGTTCCACTTCATTTCATGACAAACTACTTGGTCTAACCATGAAGTTCAAACATGAAAAGAAGCCACATTTTTTGTGTAAAAAATATTTCTCATCGATTCATTTATCCTCGAAAATCCTAAGCTAAGTTTTACTTATTAGAACTTAGCTTTACCCCTTCATTCACCTCACAAAGCCATATTAATCACTAATGTAGTATTTAGCTCCCTAACTTCCCCATTTCCCTAATTCTATTAGAATCTATGGAAATTTACCCAAAAAATATCTATAAATACCCTCCCCCTAGCATTATAGTTATATAACCCTTCCTTGGGGAAATATTAACCTATATGTGGTTGGTATTAACCCCTTTGTCCCTAAACTATGGCTTCTTCTCAAAAGCTATGGTTAAAACCCTAAAATCTGCAACCCTGCCCTCATTTACCCATGTACCCCTTTTTTCCGCCCTAAACCCATTTTATTATAAAAATTTTTAAATAAAACATTTAAATAAAATGCGCGTTCAAACCCTTGAAAACCCATAATCCTAAAGTTTTTACCCCCTACGCCCGATTTTAATTAAATTAATTAATTTATTTGGGCAGTTCCCCATTGCATTTAACACAGCGGCATGTCACAATCACCGCCCACCGCACGATCTTCCGCCCCACCCATCCAACGGTGGGCGCAACCTGCCCGAACTTTTGCATTCCGGGGATGGGCGGTATTGCCGCCGTACTCCCGCCACGCGTCAGGCGCCAGCGGTGTTCGCTACCCCCCCCTCGAAACCACTTACCGCCCTCAGCCCTTCCGGGGAGACTGCTTACCACCTCCTCCCCGCGATGACGTCACGCCCCCATCAACATGACGTCACCCATCCTTGCCGCCACCAAGCCTCCACGTCGCACCCGGCCACCGTGTCACCCTGTCCACCCTGCCATCGTGTCACCGCCACCTGGGCACCCACGTCAGCTTCCACGTCATCCATCCATACCCAGGCCCATGATGACGTCAGCATGACGTCATCACCAAAAAGGCGCCAATATGCCAAAAATGCATAAAAATGCGAGAATTAACCGTTATTTCACATTGTTTTTTACGATTTTCGGAGCTCCTCTGCATGCGAAAACCAACGTACAACGGTCAAAACTCAAAATCCACCCGCCAAGTTGCTGCTGCCTCCATTATCAACCCGAGTACCTGCAATTCCTGCAATTCGACCGGTGCAAACAACTCCCACGCCATAAAAACCAGGTATTTGCCGCAGGCATCCTCTTTACCCACTGTTCTCCTTTGATATCCTGATTTCCTGCATAAAAACTCTGTCAAAAGCTCCACATTGATAAATTCACCACTGAAATCTACTTAAGAAGCCAGTAAAACCCATGCGTGATAAAAAAGCTTGAAGAAACCCGTGCCCCTCTGTAAAATTCACAATTTCACCACAAAAAGAAATTGAAGGAGCCGAGCTACCGGCTAGAAAACTAATTTAACAGTTCCCTCACCCTTGCTAAAGAAGTTCCCTGCAAGTAACCAGCTAATTAGCTCAACACACTCTGGTTCTTCAAAACAGAGTGCCCCACAGATTCATTAAGCCTGTAACAGCCTCCTTACACTGCCAAACTGCTCACTTCAAACAGAGATCAGCAAGCATTCCTCAGCATTCACATCAAGCGTGAAATACAGTAAACATCCAGCTAAAATCAGACAATGGCCACTCCAGCTGCTCTGGATGTAGCTCCTATAAATCCACCTAACAAAGAACTGGAAGTTATGCCATTGGTGGACAGTGATGCCCTCATTACAGACTTTGTGGCAAAGAGGAATCACTTACAGACTTATTGCCAGCTAAGAAACAGTCACTTGGACAACAGTGACCTGTATGGCAGCTGGGAATCTAATCTGCCCACCTACTTCCTGCCTTCTGTGAACATTTTCCCTGAAGTCATCCACCTCTGTGCAAAAAATTATGACCAGAAACTCAGGGCTGTGAAATCTCCATCTGGGAGCATCCTCTTTTATATAACACCAAATTCTATCAACCAGATGTTGAACTACAAGCAGACCCAACTGCTATACCCCTTCTCCATGAACTACTTGCTAGATGAGGGCTCCAAGCTCTCTAGCACAGACATTGCTGCAATAGCCAGGAAATTCATGAAGGAAGACTGCCAACCTTCTAGGCCACTTCCTTTTTCTTATGCAGATTTCAATGAGGTTGGCAAGCTGCTGGTAGACATGCTAACCTCTATGTTGGGGTTCACTACAAATAAGCATGTTGATCTAACTGTGCTGGTCATGCTCTCAGCATATAGCCTTGTGAAGCCCCCTGTTATGAAGTACAATTATGCCAAATACATTTCCAATAATATACATGATCAATTGTCAAGACTGAAGAGGGAGGCAATATTCAAGTATTCCTCATACATCTATCACCTATTCTTATACTATCAAACAGATTGCTTCTAGTGCTCAATCAAGAAGCTAGACTCACAGGGTGAGAGGAGGTCTGTTATCTTCTGGTCTTCAGTCTTCCACCAAGTCCAGAATTCCCCCTACTCATACTGTGAATTTATTGATCATTTTGTGTATCCAGTCACATGCCTCTTAAAGAGGACCCCTCCTATCAGATTGTCCAAGGATATGCAGAAAATCTTGCAGCTATCCAGGATTTACAAGATAGGTGATTGGTACTTGTACCAAAATCACACAGTCATCAGAATCTATGGTTGTGAGCTCTGTCCCTACAAGCTCCCAAAATATGTGCCCATGAGGCTATTTGCCCTGGAATAATACAGACAGCTTATAAACTCTAATCTGACACACTTTCACAGTTCCAAGAAGAAAGCCAACCTAAAGTTCAGAGACCACCTAGGCCCATTTGTCATGAACAAAAAACATGGTTGGCAAGAAGCTGATCAAATACTAGGGCAACAACTCAAACTCAAAAGAAGCTTATGATGGGTCCCTTATGACCCTGAAGGTTTCATCAGTGCTAGGAGGGTCAAATATAGGCTACTAGCCTATAAGCATTGCCCATACCCACAAATAAAACACTTTGCTAACCAAGATGAATGGGTACCTGACTCAATAGTATAGGAATTGACTCAAGAAGAAAAAATGGAGCAGACTGTAAAGGACTTGGAAAAAACTCTTGACTTAGATTCTTGCCAACAGGTCTTGTTCAAACAACCAGTCCAAGCAGGAGAAGGCACTTCTACTGCTCCAGCTGTACAAGACACCCAGCAAGCTCCAGCAACAACAACTATAATAAAGGGAAAGGAGAAGATGGATGAACAACAAGAGGTAGAGATAGGGCAGCCCAGCACATCAAAGGATCCACAATCAAAGCAAGCCCCTCCACAGCAAACTGAACAACCTCAAAACCCAGTTTTGCAGACTCCTCTCAATGATGAGAGAGGAAAAAAGAGAGACAGAGAGGAGGTCACACCTCCAACAGGGTCATCACAGCAACCAGAGGCTAAGAGGCCAAGGATAGACCCTGAAACAGAAGAAGGAGACATAAGTGAAGAACAGGCAGAAAGCCATAGCAGAGAAAGGAAAACAAGCCAGCAGACTGCCACTAGCTCATTTAAGCTAGAACAGGCCTAGCAGCATACCACAGAGGTGTCTTCCTCAAGACAACAGGGCAAGAAACCAGCTGTAGTCAAAGAAGGCTTCATAGAGATCAAGGCACATAATGAATTGGTGAGAGTGCAGCTCTATGAGCAATTCCTGAAGACAACTCCAGCCAAACAACAAAGGTTGATGGTTGCCTATGATTTGAAGGAAGAAAAGATGATCTTCACCCATATGTAGCCTAAAGTCCCACATCCAAAGACCCTAGCAGATTACTATAGAACAAACCTGGAGGTCTTTTCCAAAGACATACACCCCATGGATCAAATTGAGCTACACAAACAGACTAGGGAAATGGTGTATGCAACACTTGCTGACAAGGCAATGCTGGCCCATCAGCTAAAGGAAGCCCTGAAGAACACAAACAGACAGCTTGATTTTGAAAGATTGTCTTCCTCTGCAAAGGACAATAGAATAAAGACTCTGGAGGACATAATAGCTGATTTCGGACATGACCCAAAGGATCCAAAGGGTGTTAGAGCCCTTATGAAGAAGAAAGAGGATGACATTGCTGCACTAAGGAGGCAGGCAAAATTGCCTCCTACCATTCACCCTCGAACAGCAGAACTTGCACAAGAAAAGCAAGTAGATGATGCTATGGAGCTGCTCCTGGTTATGAACCAAAGAATCTTGCAAATGGAGGCAGAATTAGAGAAAGCACTGCAGGATAAGCAAGGGGAATCAGCCTCCTAGCCCCCTCAAACATCAACAAATCTCGAACCTGCCCCTCCAACACAAGCAGCAGCAGCCCCTCCTGCTATTCTAGCATCTACCACAGCTACATCAGCAATAGGAGCAACAGTAGAAGCAACAGCAGCAGGAGAATCCAGCATAGGCATGGAGGATTTGATGAAAGTTGTTAAAGAGCTTGAAACTCAAGTCACTAAAATAAATGTTGCCAAGGAAAAACTGGCCAAGCTGGAGACCATTTATGACAAATCAAAGATGACAGTGGCAGAAAAACAAAGAGAAATAAAGGCCTTGGAGGCCAAAGTGAAAACTCTGGAAAAAGAATTGTTGCTAGGTAAAACCCTAGCAGAAATAAAGAAGATTATTTGGGCCAAAAATGGCCAATCTATACAGGACCAATGGAGGTCCATTCAAGCAATTTTTGAGCAAGTTGAGTTGATAGATGTGGCTCATGTGGAAATACAGAGAGCCAAGACAGCCCTGGGAATAATGCCCGAGCAGGCCACCAGAATGATTCATTTCCTCAATAACCGCAATAGAGAGGAACTGGCAGCTCTAGAAATAAGCAGCAGAACAGATACAATCCTCACAGCCAAAAAGGTACTGACCTTGAGGAATTTTACTCAACCTTTGGAGAGGAAATGTCAGGAGATGAAGGCAGAGATAGATGAATTTAGAGCAAAAATGACTATACTACAGGACAAAGGACTGCCAAGCCTAGTGACTGGCATAAGCCAACTGCTGTCATATAATCAGTATATGACAAGGATCAACAATTATGTTGAAAACCATATCACACATCCAGCAGCTCCATAGAAGAAGCGGGGCCTCCCTCCGGGCAATCCCTCTATGACAAGCTGGAAAATCTGTTCTTTATTGAACATGAAATAAATCATCTGTTTGAGGTGCCTCCAAATTTCTACAGACATACAGAGGCAGATGAAACACTAGGAAAAATGAAGAGGCATCAGCTACCTCCAGCTGATTGGTGGCAAGCAATGCTGGAGATTTTGCCTAGATAATTCCACTTTTCTTTTGCCTTTTTTGAGAAAAATCAAAGTTTACAGGTCAGCAGACAGGTCAGTAGGCAGATCAGCACATAGGTACAGCAAGCAGCTATACAAATGACTCAACAATGCACCCAGACAGCAGGCTCAATTAATGCAAAGTTAAAGGCACAGCTGCAGCCCACTTTCCAGAGCCATAAAGTCAAAAGCTGTCTGACAGAAAGATAGCATCTATCTCAGCATTAAATGCTATATTTATGTTTTCATTTACTTTTTGTAAGAGAGTTGGTGGTGCAATTTATTGCACAATAACTCTCTACTGAGATATTTTGTACCCTATTTTGTATATATATCCCCTCAGATAACGCATTGAGGGTTGGTTGTAGTGTAATTCTTTCTGGAGAGCTCTATTGTATTCTGGAGACATTTTTGATAATACAAATTGCTGATGGAGATTTTTGGTTCTCACGCTGTCTGAAGATGGATATGAAAAGCTCTATTTAGTTGCAGAATTCATGTGTCATTTGCTGAATCAATAAGTTTCTCTTAACTGTGTATGTGTTTTTTGTGTATTCCATAACTCTTATGTTTTCATAATCTTAGTAAGTAGAGAAAAAGAATAGACTAGGATTTGTTTCAAACACCCTATGCTCAATCTCTATTTCTAAATATGTTTTCTTTTGGATCAGCCATAGATATGAATTCTTAATTTCTCATGTCTGAACTAATCCTATCATGGTGAATATTGTTTAAGAATTCTTAACTGCTCTTAAGCAATACCTTCATGTTTCTTCATTTAGCATAGTGAAATATTCTTAACTGCCTTTCACTCACTAATTCCATAATTTCATTAAAAAAATCTAGTAAATTTGTTCACATATGCCTAACCTTCTTTGCAGCAATACTCTATCTTCAAAATCCACTTTCAGTAGCACAAATACCTCAACTCCATTGCCCAATGGAACAAACTGTCCTATGATCTGTATCTCAGTTCTATCTGAATTCACCAACCCACCATATTCAAACAAACAGAATACCATAGCTAGCCTAAAACATTCATCAACAAAGCTAAACTATAAAGAGAGAGCCCTCTCTGGTTGCAGGTAGGCTAGAACCTGTAGCTAAAAGATTGGTCAGTGGTTACCTCGGCCGTATTCCCTTTAGGAAGCAGGGAACAACCTGAGTGATAACACGCGGTACTAAGAGGAAGGCGCAGATTTGGATGCGCCCATTCTTGGGCACGGTTGCAAGGAGGTGACTCACTTTGTCTCATTTGTGGGTGAAGGTGCAGACAGGAGCGCCCGGTGGTTGGGTGAAGGCGTGCACGGATGTGTGGCGCCCGATGGACGGTTGTGGCATGCACAGGTGTGGCGCCCAGTTTGTGCGAAGTTTTGTGCGACGACTTGGCACGGGTGTCTTGGTGACTCGAGTGAGCACCCGCCCGTTGTGCAAGTGTGCACGGTGACTTGGTGAAGTGTTGAAATTGTGGATGGAGGTGTGTCTCGGTTGGAGGCACCCGTGTGTAGCGACTTGGAGGTGTGCCTGAGTTGGGCAAACAACACGATCGTGCGACAAGGTGAACGAAGCATTGGTGAGTCTTGCGGCGACCGTGCGGAGGTGCCGACGAGTTAGGCAACTGATTTTTTCCTTGGATTGTAAAATTGGCTAAGTATGAAACTTGGGCTTACCAAGTATACTTGTAAAAGCTTGTGAAAAATGTTGTATAATATATTGTTGGGCAAACTCATTGTTCACGGAGTTGCCCCTCCCTTTATACTGTGCAATTGTGTTCATTGTTTATAATTGTTGTTGATAATGAATGTGTATGGGTGTTCATTGGTATAAAGGATAAAGAAATAATACTTGGTTGATAAACATAAACTAAGTAGGAGTAAGTGGTTAGGCGTAGTTCACAAACATAAGTATTGGTGAAAAGAAAGTGTTCGGTGGTGCTGCACCTCACCAAGAGCGGTTGAGAGACTACCATTAGGCTTAAGGGCGTGACAGGTGGTATTAGAGCTGGTGAAGTGTAGAGGAAATTTGCGGACGAAGCTGATCCCACTGCAATATCGTGACAGGTGGTATTAGAGCTCGGTGTCGTGGAGTTGGTGCTGGTGTTGAAGCGTTGAAGCTGATACACACCTGCACTATCATGACAGTTGGTATTAGAGCTAGTGAAGTGCAGAGGATATTTGTGGGCGAAGCTAATCCCACTGCACTATCGTGACAGTTGGTATCAGAGCTCGGTTGGAGTTGGTGCCAGAGCACAGTTTCTCGTGAAGAAGTGACAGTAGTGACAGGTACTTGTAGGTGAAAGAGGTTGGTGAACACTTCCTGATGAGTGTTGCATCAAGGACTTGGGTTGCAGACATCTTGGTGAAGCTGTTGTATGGTCGAAACTAGATTGAAAAGAAGGACGTTGTTAGCAATGGTTGAATCTCAGGCTGGGTCTAGTCACGGTGCGAAGGACACTACTATTGGGTTCATTGAGAAAGTGTTGGAGAAGATGGAGGACATGGAAGCCTTTTGGACTGAGAAGTTGGAATTGTTCGAAAAAGAGCAAGAGGTCAATTTGAAGATGAAGGAAGATCTCGAGGAACTCCGAACTCAACACGAGTACACTGATCTTATGTGTACACAACTTGAAGTAAGGGTCAAGGAGGTTGAAGAAGCAAGGGACCAGGTTCTTGCAGAGATCGTGGACTTGAAGAAATATCTTGACGAAGCTAGAGATGAGATCGCGGTGTTGAAGAAGGTCGTGAGGCATAACTCAGGTGGAGTGCCTCATGTGAAAGTCAAGGAATCAGAATCTTACGATGGTACAAGGAGTGCGAAGACTCTTGGCAACTTTTTATGGGACATAGAGCAATACTTGGAACGATTGCGTCTATCTGATGATGAGATGAAGGTCAAGGTAACTACTCAGTTCTTGACAAAGGATGCTAAGATGTGGTGGTGAAGGCGGATGGATCAGATTGCCAATGGCAGTGCTGGTGACATTACTTCATGGGATGAGATGAAGGGAGCTTTGCAAGCCCATTTCAGTTCTCAAGATGAAACATGGGAATCAAGGATGAAGATAAAATTCATAAAGTATACAAGGAACCTTCAGACATATCAGCGGGAGTTTGCAAGTGCGGTCCTAGAACTTCCTCACATGGCGGAGAGGGACAAGGTGTTCAATTTCATTATTGGGTTGAAGCCTTGGCCACGCAATGAAGTGAAGAGACATAGGATTAGAACACTTGAAGAAGCTTTTACTGCTGTGGACAGGTTGGTGCAACATTATGATGAGACTTCTGATGATAGGAAGAAGAAGTCTGACAAGCCGAAAGATAAGAAGCAAGAGGATGCTTCGAAATCGGATGATAGTTCGAAGACGAAGAAAGCCTTGAAGTGTTGGATATGTTCGAAACCACATACGGTGAAGAATTGTCCTTCTAGACCGAAAGTGGCTGCGATTGCACAATCTAATGCGAAGAATGAAGAAGTTTCTATGGGGATGATGCAGATACTTGGTGCTGCTACTGCTACAGAGGTGATCACTCGGAGGGATCCTGAGAGGAATAAGTTGGAGTATGTTCGAATGAAGGTTGGAGATGCTGATGTACTCACTATGGTGGATAGTGGGGCTTCTCAAAACTTCATGGGGGAAGATACTGCGAGAAGGATTGGGCTGAAATTTGTTTCGGTAAAGGCACAGATGAAGACAGTGAATTCTCCTCCGGATGAAGTTCTTGGTGTAGCTGAAAAGGTGGACACAACACTTGGTGAGTGGACACGGAAGGTTGACTTCACTATAGTGCGGATAGATGACTATAAGGTTGTGCTGGGAATGGAATTCATGAAACAATTTTATGCTACGATTGTTCCACATTTGAAGAAGTTGTACATTTACGATGGAAGGGAGGATATTGTACCCATTGGTGTGCCTACCATTTGAGTGACAAGGCCTCATTGTAATTTGGCAGTGATGCAAATGGAGGATGAGAAGTCGATGGAAGATATGAGTAAGCAGTTTTCCATGGTTAAGACAAAGCTTACCGAGCAGTCATTGGTCATCAAGACTATTTCAGATAGTATTTTGGATTTATCAAGAAGGTTAGAAGAGGTCGAGGATGATGATGATGATAATGATGAGGCATATGTGAGGCCGAATGTCCGAGAGGAGGATCGGGTCACTTATCTATAGAGGATGGAGATTGAGGATTTTGACAGATGGATTGAGATGATTAGTGAGGGTGAGCCTTCAAGCTCTACTCCCTCCACATCTTCTTAGATGGACAAGAAGATGGGGCTCATTATTAGCTGCTCATGGCAGTAAGTCCTTAAAACAGGTTGAGCAGGGATGGCTTGGCATCAAGCATCATGACATGTTGCAGATGGGATGGAGTTTCCATGGACCTGAGCATGGTGGTGAGATTCTTGGTGAGTCCGAGATGTGGCAGAATCCGAGATAGACTGGTGAAGGCATAAGGATGTTCACTCTCATGGCTTGAGCATGACAGTTGGATTAACTACCCAACTAGTTTAGACATGGGTTCCGGAAGTGAACGAAGAGATGTTGGCATCAGGTAGACGAGGAGGACAGCTCACAAGATGAGGACGACACATGGTGGAGATGGTAGTTCTACATATGTTGCAGGGATGTTTGCAGTATGCGGAGGAGTTGACATCATGGATCGAGGATGAGACAAACATTGTTGATGATCTTGGTGGATGGCTACTAGGATGGTATGTTGTCGAGGACAACAATGATTTCAGGTGGAGGAGGATGTAACGACCTACAGTTCCTGGGTGCACGGGTGAACGGGCGTGCGCACGGGTGAGGCTTGAACGAGCGACGGACGAGCTGAATGGACTGCGGTTACAGGATGTGAGCTCTTCCTGTAGTGCGCTGATACTTATGCGCACAAGGGAAGGGAGAGCGAGCTTGTTTATAGGCATGGTAGCATGTGCGAACATGTATGGAGGCCAACCTTTGAACGTGGGCAAAGCGGACAGTGCGTTGAAGCTTTTGCAATGGCGTTGGGGCATCGGGCGAGTCAGCTGGGTAGCCAGACTTCGCCGTACGCATGTGTATATATTGGATGAGCGTGGAGCTCATTCCACCATCAATCACTCGCTCATCTTCTTTGCTCTAAGGGAGAAAGGCGCAGATTTAGTGTGCAATACTAAGAGGAAGGTGCAGATTTGGATGTGCCCATTCTTAGGCACAGTTGCACGGAGGTTACTCGCTTTGTCTCGGTTGTGGGTGAAGGTGCGGGTAGGAGCACCCAGTGGTTGGGTGAAGGCGTGCACGGGTGTGTGGCGCCTGACGGACAGTTGTGGCATGCAAGGGTGTGGTGCCTGGTTTGTGCGAAGGTTTGTGCGACAACTTGGCACGGGTGTCTTGGTGACTTGGGCGAGTGCCCGCCCGTCATGCAAGTGTGCACGATGCACGGTGACTTGGTGAAGTGTTGAGATTGTGGACGGAGGTGTGTCTCGGTTGGAGGCGCCTGTGTGTGGCAACTTGGAGGTGCGCCCGAGTTGGGCAAACAACATGATCGTGCGACAAGGTGAACGAAGCGTTAGTGAGTTGTGCCGCGACCGTGTAGAGGTGCCGACGAGCTAGGCAACCGAGTTTTGCCTTGGATTGTAAAATTGGCTAAGTATGAAACTTGGGCTTACAAAGTATACTTGTAAAATCTTGTAAAAGCTGTTGTATAATATATTGTTGGGCATACTCATTGTTCAGGGAGTTGCCCCTCCCTTTATACTGTGCGATTGTGTTCATTGTTTATAATTATTGTTGGTAATTATTGTTGATAATGAATGTGTATGGGTGTTCATTGGTATAAAGGATAAATAAATAATACTTGGTTGAGAAACACAAACTAAGTAGGAGTAAGTGGTTAGGCGTAGTCCACGAACATAAGTATTGGTGAAAAGAAAGTGTTCGATGGTGCCCCATCTCGCCAAGAGCAATTGAAAGACTATAGTTAGACTTGGGGGCGTGACAACAAGCCATTGGATAACAAAAGCATAAAACACAAATTAGAGTCTATTTGCAAGCCGCCTGGACCACCAAGCATGAAACCAAACCCTTGGAATTAAAGTGTTTATTAATGATGCTTGTATAAAAGTGATTACAACAAAATCTAGAGCTGCGTGTATACCAAGAATTCAATATTGTGGAGAAACTTTATAGTTACGGTAATTGTTTTTATGATGTACGTAATTTCTGTAATTTAATAAGGTGGAGTCATTACACAGAACCATCCACAGACATCAAATACAGAGAGATTGGACATTTGCAAAACCCTCAACTGCCAGAAGCTATCACAAGAGACTTGCTTTCATGCAGTCCAGAGCGAATTCATGCCATTGCGAATGATAGTGCAGGCCATGTACATACATCAACTGTAGGCAAACCGTACACCCACTTCTCAGGTCACCAAGCTGCCGCCAAGAAGCAGTAGCACTAGGGCTCTCACATTAGAAAAAAATGTCAGCAACAACAAGAAACCATCTGCACATGATATGCCACACCCATTAAACAAAAGTGAAAGCAGAAAGCATGAGGGCCGAGATTCTTCTCTGGGCTTTCTACTGAAACAGAATTCAGTCAGTGGCCAAGCATCCAATTTGAAGTCTAACATGGATGAAACAAATTCTAGACTTAGAAACCTTGAAGAAGACATGGCATGCATGAGGAAAAAAATCAATGGTGGCAGTGTGACTGCAGAAGATGAGCTCTCTGATAAATTAAGGGAGAACTCAGATTTTAAGAGATTACATTCAGTTACCAAAGGCTATGGAGGTGGTAGCATAGCTCAGAGGCTTATCAAATCACTACAAAAACTAAGCCTCGGCGGTTCCAGAAAATCTTCTAACCTCAAACCCACTGAGAATCAAAACGCTTCAGGAAAATCAAAATGGGCTTCAGATGGGAAAATAAGGGATGAAGACCAATGTTCTGCATTGGATTTAGATTCATGCTCCCTAATCAATCAATCAGACGCAGTGGACAGAGTCATTCAATACCACATGTTTCTGTTAGCTCAAGCCATAGTGAGATCAATGTTGCTAGAGATAAATCCATGACTGGGAGAAGAAGCCAGGAAAGAAGCCGCAGTGTTTCCTAGAATTGCATTGTTTCTTTTTGAAGTTCACTATCACAAGTCAATCTTATTAGTCCCTACCCCTTCGGGGCTAGCAGGGACTATATAATCGATTTGAGTCCCTAGCATTACATTGACACGATAATCAATAAACGTATTTTAACTTAAAACAAAGTTTCTTGAAATGACACATCAACCAATACAATATTTTTTATTTTCTTATTCTTTTAACCAATCAACGAAATCTTCATCTTATTTGGCCTCAAAATGAGGGTATACAGGCTCAAAAGTTAGGCCAAATCTTAGGGTAAACGACCATTTCAAACGCTATGAATTAATGCTTAATTAATGTTATCATTAAGTCTTAAACATTTTATGTTAAGGCATATATATACATTATCTGGATCGCCCAAAAGGGCCTATGGCCATTCCAACTACTCTTACAATACACCTGAGGTGTACTCCTGCCACGGCCTGTACCACCGTTACCACCGTTACATGTATGCCTGCCAGCACATCTAACAGGTGCCAGCTCTTATGGCCGTTCCAACTACAGAACGCTTATTCTCTGCATATTTGAACTCATTCGAGCCTGATTCCTCCGTAGCGTCAGCGGCCATATCCGTTTTGCTGGAATCGAACCCGCAAACTTCACCAGCTCGTTGAATCAGTTTCTCCGTAGCGGGTTTTTCAATTATA
>APFE030971770.1:38029-63719 GCA_000404065.3 Pinus taeda | reverse complement strand
GACGAGGGGGCAGGAGATCCTATCAAAATCTTGCTCGAAGAAGCCCTCGAGCGACAACGGAACGTGATGATGGACAGCTTTGCCCAGATCCTTCAGCGGCTACCCATAAGCGATGCATTGGCTTCCAGCAGCTACTCTAGAAATGCCACACCCTTTAAGGTACAAGTTAATTTTGAAATCCCCATATTTGAGGGTCAAATAGACACAGATGGCGTAGATAAATGGGTAAATCTGCTAAAGGGTTATTTTTCTGTTCATGAATTTTCGAGCGGGGAAAAAATTGTTTTCGCTCTTCTTAAAGCAGCCCCCCACGTCAAGGACTGGTGGGAAACCTACTGCGAGCGGAAGGATGAAAGTACCGGCTCACTATTTTCAGCTGCATGCACCTGGAATTCATTCCGGGATGCCATCAAGGAGTAGTACTACCATGTCGGAAGCTATGAGGATGAATACATAAAGTGGACCACGCTGCGGCAGGGAAGGGACCAAGACGTGCCGGAGTTCACTAATCTTTTCCATACCCTTCGCACAAAGTTGGGTATCAAGGATTCGGAGCGGCATTTGATACTCAAATACCGCGGCTGCCTGCACAAGTACATCTAGGAAGAAATAGAATTCCTAAACATCTCCTCGCTCGGCACAGCATATCGATATGCCGTCAAGGTCGAGCAGAAGTTTAAACAAAAGAAGCGAGACTTTGGGTCTGCGAATCCAAAGCAAGGGAAAGGTGCCCTTAAACCACAAAACAAAGGACAAAGCCAAGGTGGGGCAGCCCAAGACAACCCGCCAAAGTTGCAAGCAAAGAACAGCGCCACGAAGCCGAAAAAAGGACACAGGAAAATGGTGTGAGTTCCATAAGAGCTCCACTCAACACAAGTGAGTGTCGGGCTAAGCAGTCACTGGTGGCTGAGCTAAAGGTTTTAGAATCAAATGCTTGTTCTGACTCTGAGTCAGAACCTGAGAAGGGGAATGACAAAGGGAAGCAGATCATTGATGCGGAACCCAACACCACTGTTGCTACCGCCAAGATCCAGAAAAATGAACCCGAAGATCCAGAGGAGTAGGAGCGTCTCTTCCACTCCCAGATGTGGGTAAAGGGATCCCTGCTACAGTTCATTGTCAATAGCGGGAGCCAAAAGAACCTCATTTCAGCAGAGGTCGTGAAGCGGTTGGGCTTATCGACCACAACACATCCATAACTGTACACCATCGGGTGGCTTCACCAAGGACGGGATCTTTGCGTGAGCCAACAGTGTCGCCTTCTATACAACATCAAGCCCTTCACAGATGAGGTATTGTGTGACATTAATCCCCTTGAAGTTCGTGATGTATTTTTAGGACAACCATACTTGTGGAAGCGACATGCTGTGTACGAATCAAGGCCCCGTGCTGTTATTATTTCATTGGGAAATAAGTTGTACAAGATACCAGAGGTAGCACCGCCTACCACCATCTCTTTGATTAATGCAAAACAATGCAGTAAGCTCATTTCCAAAACCAGGAAATTTGTTTTCCTGATGATACGCCCTCAAGGAAAGAAGAAGACGGTGGCCACGGCCTCCAGACAGGGCCCCTCCACACGACAACTACAGATGAACAAGGTCGTGGAGGAGTACGAGGACATCTTCACCTCCCCCGCAGGGGTTCCTCTACACTGTCAGGTCAAGCACTCCATTGATCTAACCCCAGGTGCGCCGCTACCCAATGGACCAATTTATCGGCACTCCGTTCTAAAGAACGATGAAATCAAGAGGCAGATTCAGGAGCTCTTGCAGAAAGGTCACATCCGTCCGAGTTCATCGCCTTGTGGGAGCCCGATCGTGTTGGTACAGAAGAAGGATGGCACTTGGAAACTCTGTATTGACTATCGGGCACTAAACAAGGTCACTATCCGTAACAGGTACCCAATCCCATGGATTGACGGCTTCCTGGACCAACTAAAGGGGGCAAAATATTTCAGCAAGATTGATTTGAAGTCATTATATCACCAGGTACCAATTGAACCCTCTGATGTGTGGAAGACTGCCTTCAAAGCCAAGGAGGGCCTTTTCGAATGGTTGGTTATGCCTTTTGGATTGACGAATGCTCCTGCAACCTTCATGAGGGTAATGGATGACATCTTGTGGCCATTCACCAACTCATTTGTAGTGGTATACTTGGATGACATTTTGATCTTCAGCCAGAGTTGGGAAGAGCACCTCCATCACATCCGACAGGTCCTCCAAGAACTGCGGCAACACAAGCTGTGTGCATGACCCAGGTTCAGTATCTGGGATACATTGTTGATGAACAGGGGGTGCATGTGGATCCAGCCAAGATCCACATGCCAAATTTCTAGGTCTTGCCAACTTCTACCGCAGGTTCGTGTTGGGGTTTTCTCATATCACTTGGCCCTTGAGTCAAGTCACCAAGGGAGGATCCAAAGCAAAGTTCTTTTGGTTTGAATCTCAACAGAAGGCATTCATAAAGTTGAAAGATCGCCTCTGCACAGCATCAGTGCTTGCGTTACCAGATTTGCAACAACCATTTGAGGTCAAGACAGATGCCTCTGACTATGCAATTGGGGCAGTCCTTACTCAACACGGGCATCCAGTGGCATATCATAGTGAAACACTTTCAGACACAGTCCGAAAGTATCCCACTTATGATAAAGAGATGTATTCCATTGTGCAGGCTTGCCGACAATGGAAGCATTACATTTTGGGGAAGGAAACGATCATCCACACTGACCATCGACCCCTGCAGTTCATACAGACCCAAGGGAAATTGCAGAAATCGCCATCAGAAGTGGTCTACATACCTGCAAAAGTTCCATTTGAATATCAAATATAAGAAGGGCAGCACCAATAATGTTGCAGATTGCCTCAGTCGACCATTGATCATGGCGTTAACCACTGTGCTCAACTCTTGTGGGCATGAGACTTCTGACTGGCCACTTCTCTACAAAAGTGACCCAGAATTCGGCCACACATACCAGACACTCTTGGAGGGTCACCATGTTCCAGATTTTCACCTCCAGGATGCCCTTTTATGCCACCTGGTTCACCTTTGTGTTCCTTCCGGTGAGCGTGCCAAGATGATTTGGGAAGCACACTACAGTCGGGCTGCTGGGCATTTCGTGGTTGAGAAAACGATGGCTACTTTTGGCCGAATCTTCGACAGGATGTTGGGAAGTACATCAGATCATGTACTGCCTGTGCCATTGCCAAACCGACCATCAAGAAGTAAGGCCTCTATGCCCCACTGCCTACACCTAGTCGACCTTGGGAATCCATCTCCATGGATTACATGTCAGACCTTCCTTCCACTAAGCATGGAAATGACTGTGTTTTTGTGGTCGTTGACAGGTTCTCAAAGATGGCCATTATGGCGGCTTGCAAGAAGAATATCACAGCAGAAGCCACTGCTAAACTCTTCTTTGAGCAAGTATGGGTCCACTTTGGGATCCCACAGTCTATCATCTCAGATCGGGACAGTTGGTTCCTTAGTACATTTTGGTCTAGTCTTTGGTCAATGCTGGACACCAATCTCACTAAGTCCACAACCTTCCATCCTCAAACTGATGGCCAGATAGAGGTTGTCAATAAGATGATTGTGCACATTCTACGCATGTATAACTCAAAGCATCCATGCACATGGGACTAGAGCCTCCCCTATGTTCAAGACAACTACAATCGAGCTCTTCATAGCTTGACTGGCCACAACCCTTTTCAGGTGGGCTTGGGATTCCAGCCACTATGCCCCATTGATGTGGCCATGCCATTTACAGCTACTCGCATAGATTCAGCGCATGTCTAGTCCGAAACAAATAAGGAAACCAGCTTCATTGAGCACATCCAACATATTCGCCAGTAGCTCCATGACATTCTGGAGAAAGAAAATGCCAAGTACAAGTAGCGACATGATCAACATCGGGTGCCACAGAAGTTTCAGGTGGGTGACAAAGTCTGGTTGCATTTGCAAAAGGAACACCTTACTGGAGCCTATCGGAAACTGAGACCACTTCGATATGGTCCTTACACCATTACTAAGGCTGTGGGAGATAATGCATTTGGGCTGAGCATTCTCCCATTCCTTGGCCTGCATCCAATATTCCATGTGGACCGCCTTCAGCCATACTTCCCCCCATTACTAGACACATCCGACATTGTAGAACAACTCACACCCACAGAATTAAATACGGATTGCATGGAACAAGCTACAACTGATCGGATCAAGAACACTCACCAACAGAATATCCAACTGTATCGAGTTGTCAAAGCAGGCCAATTCCTTCACCAGGGCAAGTGGCTCACCAGGGACCAAGTTCAGCAAAAGTTTCCTCATCTCATGGAGGAACTCAACGCAATGGGGACCATTGCTTCCTAAGGGGGGAGGAATGATCCAGGTGGATATTGGTGGCCACCTACCAAGTCCATCTGGACCCCCATCATTGTTTCTCTCATTATTTTCAGTTTCCTTAATTTTAGCACAACTTACTATTTTTAGCAGTTTTTCGGGTCCTGAATTTCCAGAGCCGTTTTGAGGCCCTAAACAACATTTTTTGGGAAATGTGGGGGCAACATGGGTCCATGGACTGATTTTTCGCTTCCCAAAGTGGTATTTCTCAGATAGATCTTTCTAACGAGCTATCGTACGCGTCAAACATAGATCATATGCCAAAGTTACGACGCCAGGAAATTGATGTACCAATTTACCCAAACGGGGCCCACAATTTGGCGTTTCATCTTCTAGGGTTAGGTTTGGGGATGTGAAGGGTTTTTCATTGTTTCTCAACAATAAATAGGCCTCCGAGCCTCATTGTAACACAGTTCAGAGGCATGTAGTCACAACATCTCTTCTCAGAGATAAGCTACCATCGCCTTAGCTGGTTTATTTCCATTTCTGGTTGTAGGCATATTTCAGTATTTTCCATTAATGAAATGAAGTATTATTTCCGCTGCATATTTGTGTATATGGTTATCTCTGTATTTTGTTGCGTTCTTGTTTAAATCTGGATCAACAAAGGACTCTAAATCACTATGTACAACATTTAACAGATGATTCACATGCTTCTCTTCACTAGTGATCATATACTTCATTTTCTTTTCCTGGTACAACTTCCTCAATTGACCGAAAATAGGGATGGTAGCATAAGAGAAGTCAAGTTGTAAAGTGCCTTTGATTTTAGCACCACACGATCTAGATAATAGCATACGAAATTGAGGCAATATATCAGTAGCTACCACATCCATCAAGACATTTTTGGTTGGGATTTGATCTAAAGAAACCACCAAATCTTTGATGAGACCAATGCAACAAACTCTACGAGAGTCAAAGGAGTACAAATCATGATATTTTTGGGTGATATCCAGGCCCAACTTTTCCATAATGGCTTTGGGCATCAAATTGTGGGAAACTCCAGAATCTAACATAGCATTATGGAGAATGTACTCATGTATTCTAAGACTCAGATAAAAGGGAAGGACTTCTCTATCTTCAGGCTGACCTTCTATAGCTGGACCAAAAATGAGTACAGGATGATCATCCTCGACATTCACCATGTATGACAAAGGATCTATTTGCAATATTCTAGATACATGGTGTTTATAATTACTATTCTTAACAAGCTCAATCAAAGGAATGGACACTTTCAATTTAGCAATTTCACTTTCCAAATTAAAGGATGAAACTTTGTCTACCTCTTTGACACCAATGTCCTTCTTATCAGCTTTCTCTTTCATTGCACTATCTTTTTGCTGATTGTTCTTATCATTTCTAGTGATACTTGTTGATGGTACCTTGCTTGGATTCAAATCAACAATCTCTTTCCCTTTCTTTTGAGTGTTTGAGGAATCATTCTTTGATTGCACATCCTTTCTTTTCTGAATGGGATTGATTGGTACATCTCTACTGCTTAAAGAGTACTACCTATATTGTGAAGTCAAAGCATTCATATAACCATGGTGATAATCATCATATTCAGCCTCCAAAGCCACATGATTTGCTAAGATGTGATCCCCATCCCTTTGAATGTATGGAAATTTTGTGTATTGTTCATCTTCGATCAGAAATATAGGCATACCATGAGTAGTGAAAAAGTGATTTGTTTCAATTATCAGATCTTCCTCATCTTCTTCTTCCTTTCCTTGAACATAATTTTGTTGTAAGGGAGTTCTGATCTACTGTTGTTCCATTGGTTGCTCTGGTGCTTTTTTCTCTCTTTGCTTGATTCAGAATTCGGGCTCCTGCTGTCCTCTAAAATTTGGATTCTAAATTAGTGGTTCAAGTCTATCTGTGATGGATAAGCGATCAACCATCCTCTCCACTATTTGAATCAATGTATCCATGTTTACATCTGAAGTACATGCTTCTTCTTTCATGGTCACTCTTTTCTCAAATCTCATTCTTTCTCTTTTGGCCAGCAAGTTCGCTTCTACACTCAAAACATTCTTTTGCAGGTCTTCTAATGTGGTAGGATCACGTTCCCACAACTGATATGCCATATCACCATCGAAACCGTCCAGAAACGTGATCAAATCCAATCCCTCCGGTGGTTTAATGTTGGTAGGAAAAGCGTTGTATACTGCATTAAACCTCACACAATAGTCTTGCACACTCTCACTGAAATTTCTTTTGATGTTCTCATACTCAGAAAAGATATGAAGTGGATTCTTCTTCACCTCCCATCAATCCTGGAACTACCTATGGAGGATTGGTAAAGTGGTGATAGAAGTTGTTGGTAAAGCTCTGAACCATTTTCAAACTTCACCTCCAAAGCTTTGTACAAACAATCTCATCATCACATATTGAATCTCTACTTCATGGAGGTCAAAGAAATCATTCATTTTATCTACATGTTGCTGAGCTGTAATGGTTTAAGTGGCATTAAAGAAAGGTATTTTGGTTTGATAATCAGCGGGCATGGCACTAAGATTATGATGTAAAACAAGGAGTGCATACCAGCTAGCCATAACTCGAGGTGGGGGAGGTGGATTTAAAGCAAGGATTAGGGTACTAGAAGATGATGCAGTAGCTAATGGAGAACTGGCAGTAATAGGTGACTGATGGGGAATGGTAGGTTGATAGGGAAGTGAAGGTGTAAATGGAGGTGGGGAACGAACTTCAGAGGTTGAAGGGAATAATGTTGAACTAAGGGTAGTGGACACTAGTTCAGAGAGCTCAGGGATCTTAGTAGTAGCAAGGGATGATTGAGGGGAATTTATAATATACTCATCAATTGACTAGTTTTCCTTTTGGACTTTGAGAACTGCAATAAACTATGGATCTAGAAATATGTCATCAAGTGCACTTTCAGACCTGGTTTTAAATAGGGAAAGGTCAAATGATAGATCAAAGGGAAGGTCTTCAAAGAATAACCACTCATCAAGGCAGGAATCTAATTTTATTGAACGTGTTGGACTAACTGAACTTTCTTGTCTTTTGAGTCTTCTTGAAATTAGGTTGGGATTATCCACTACTAGGGTAGGGTTTGGATCTGGATTGGCCCTAGTGTACTTTCTCAAAGCTATTGTGCTCAAATTTTGAAGTTTTATATATTGCTTTTCAACTTCCTAATTTAGCCTAGTGAATTCTAAAACTCATCATCCATAAGCTTAAGAATTCGAACAAAAGATACTACTGGGATGATTAGTCTTTCCTTCCCCAGTATGGTCACCACTATGTTATCACCTGGATTGAACCTCAAGCTCAAGGAAGGCAATGGAAGGGTAACCACAAACCACGCTTAGCCAAGAAGCTAGCCCTACTAGGCCAGTAGACGACTCTCCGTAAAGATCTCAGCCAAGATGAATAGATCAAGAAAAAGATATTAGGCTAGGTATAGTAGCACAAAGTTTTGATTGGATTTTGAAGGGGTTTTGCTAGATCAAGAGGAGCTGGATAGTTTAGGGCTAGGGAATTAGGTCAACATTGCAGGGTGTTCAATAGGGCAAGGTAGGCATAAGGTTTAGCACTCTAGGGTTTGATGGGTGAGTTGTTTAAGATTCGTGAGAGGCTAGGAAGAGCATGTGATTATCATGGATTCTTCCCAAACTGTAGAAAACATATAATGGTGAATAGTTTCCCAAAGCAGAGCAGTGATGTAATGAATTATGCCTATCAAATTGAAAGAATTCACTTAGAAGCAATGAAGTGATTAACAAAATAAACAAAAAATACTAACATATGATCACAAGAGAAGAAACTATACTAAAACTTCATACTACCAGGATCCCATAAAAATAGTTGCAATTCTTATTAATCTCCTGCTAAATTGCTACAAAATGATATACACTCAAGGTTTGAGGATCCAATTGAGTCCAACCCTTTATAATGAGAAAGAAGAAAAAGATATAGGCTTTGTTTCAACCTCATCCCATCCTTAGTGGTTGAATCCCTAAGATGAGGAGCTAATATAACCAACACTGAACAAGAAGCAAGAATATAGGCATCTTAACAACTTGCCTCTAAAAGTGAAAAGTTGATTCATTTGAGCTCAAATTGACTTTTAATGCAATGAATCTACCCTATACTACTAATTATGCATCGTATTTACATGAAAAGTCATCATTTACCATAGAAAAATAACCTCCATGAGAGAAAATCTATGAACACAGTGAAAAAATGGAAAAATAGCCATACTATGCAAAATTTTCTCTACGTGCAGTGCTATTGGCCCAACACGTAGTGCCACTGTTAGGTCCCTTTTGGAGGCCTTCCCGACATTCAAATTGAGCTCATGATATCGCATTGGAAAGATCTTCAACTCTAGTTTCCAAAACACCTAGAATTTCTTCATTTTAAGCTTATTTGACCCCCCACAATTGGATTATCCAAGACTGCTTCTGTGTGTCCAAAAAGTGGCACAAAGGTCATTTTTAGAGTGTTTTTTGACCTTTTGGTGGACCAGTTCTTCCCCAAAAACTGAGAAAATCCATAGGGTGTATTTAATCATTACTCTGAATCGAAAAATTTAATCCATTTATCCATTGTATGCCCTTAGGAAAAGCACAATGCCAGTGGCGTTGCGCGTTGAGCCTCATTTTCTCTGTTTTAAAATTTCAAAATTTTTAAATGACAAAAATTCTTCCAAAATTGACCAAAATTAGTGAGAAGCACCATCATCAAGTATCCTAATGAGCCAAGGAAGCTTCAACAAGAATCCTAAGCCTAGCCTCCTCCTTTTTTCCTTTTAGATCTTGCCTTAGCCTAGCTTTCATCTTTTTTACCCTCATGTTGCAAATTTTGTTTTGAGTCTTGTAATGGTAGGCCATGTGTCTGACCATATGATTATCCCCATTGGCCTTCTACAATAGCTTCTCTATGTGCAAATTGACCCTCTCAAGCAAAGTCTCTCTATCATCCTCAATTTCCTTCTCAATAGTAGTCAAATTGACCTATGCCTCCCTGTCACCTTGTCCTTTTACCTTGAGAAGTTCCAGCTCCATGAGGACCTGTTTTTCACTCAAATGCTTGTTCTCTCGTTCCAAATATGTGATGACATACTTGGACCTCTCCAAATTGTCCATCAAATATTGGACTTGAGCCTTCTTTTCCTATATGATGATGTCCTTTATTGTTTCTTCATCCTGAGCCTCTAAGTCAATTATTTCCATGCCATGATGAGTATAATTCTGCTCCAGCTCGTCATGCTTCGTCAAATCAAATTCCTTCTCTTTCTCCTCATCATCAAAACTTTCCTTTGGCATCTTTTCCTTCCCTTTGTGCAGTTGTTGCACCTGTACCTGTTGTGTTGATGAAGAAGGAAAAGCCCCTTCCACATCCTATGGAGCAAGCGTTTGCCTATGGGTTGATGAAGAAGGCAAGGCCCCTTCCACATACCATGGAGAAAAAACTTGCTTATCAACTGCAAACAATTTCCTTGTACCCCTCTAATATGTCATATAAGCCCCAGGCACCTCAGTAGCTCTAGTATCTTTGGCCTCCTCATCTGTTTTCACCTGAGCACTGCTAGAAGGTCCCCCTGATTCTTGAGACACTGGTGGAGGAATTTGAGGACCCCTGAAGATGATATGAGAAATAAATGTCTCCCAAGAGATGTTGAGGAGGCTAAGATGATGAAGCACAATCATCTTGATCAGGGAATAATGATAGAGACTGCTCATCTACTAAGGGTATGGCTTTTTCTGCACAAAATGGGCCATCTTCTCAATATTCCCGAACAAGAAATAAGGGAGGCTTAACATCCTCACCTTGGTAAAATGCATGAGAAGCCTGATGTGATAGGTCTATTGCCTGGAAAGTCTTCCCTCACAAGTGCAATATTTCATGATGATTTTCATCATGGGGGCACACTTGTCGTCAAGGAATATGAAAGGAAAAAGTCTTTTCGCCTCATTTCTGTTCCTAGGTTTGATATAAGGATAATAATAATGTTCATCCCAGTCTTTTGCCTCGTACCATTTATCCCCTACATTCGAAATCCTACTTGCATATACAATAATGAAAGGTGAAACTGTAAATGTCATCCTAGCAAGAGTCACCTTGTTGTCCTGAAGATGGGCTACAAAAAGTCTGGTGAGCTCAGGGTGATGTTAAACTCTCTCTACCTACTCACAGAACTCATTACACCCTAGATGTTTGAAACAAGTGACAACTAACTGAGAGGCCTACAATTCTTTGAGGTTTGATGGCTCTTCCCTAATAATCTTGCCTCCCTTGTGTGGGTTTCTCTGATGCTGAGGTCTATCTGTCGAACTGTCACTGCCTATGTTCTCCTCCTCCTCATAGTCTCGGTCTTCTCCATCCATGTTTGCAAGGTTTGAGGCTGTACACTCCAAGAAAAGGGATAAAGGTAATGAGCAAGAATGATTTAGGAGTGAGAAAATGGGAGATGACCATATGAGGTGTCTTGGTAGACTAGAAAAGGAAGGGAAGGATAAGAATTATGAAATTGAGAGGGAGGGCTTGGTTTGTTTGAGATATTGTTTCTTGGGAAGAGCGATAAATGGATGTGGATGTTATGGAATGATATAGGGAAAGACTTTAGAGTTTTAGTGATAGGTGATAGGAGGAATAATTCTTGCTTATTGCTTAGGCATAACCAAGGGAGAATTTAGGGTTTCACATTTTCCATGAGGAATTACGTTTAAAAGTTTGATTGCAAAACAACAATGTAGTATGGGAGGAAAAATTATTTGTATGAAGGAATAGAGGGCACCTTGGGAAGCTTTTATGAAGTTTGAGTCCTTTCTAGTCCTTCTGCTGAATACACAAAACCAACTCATAGACGCGTAGCACCACCTCTCAATGCACAACGTAGTGTAAATTTACAATGTGGAAATCTCCAGACGTGCAACGCCGGGCCTAGACGCGCAACTCCAACATCTCAATGCATAGTGCCATCCCTCCTGCCTAAAATGAACAATGCCAAACTGTAGAAGCACAACGTCACTTCACCACTGCTCCAAACGCACTGTGCCAACCTCTAGAAGCATAGTGCCACTTCTCCTTTGCCCAAAACTCACTCAACCTTTCCTCTTTTTCTCACTTTTTGACTCATTCTTTTCCAAATGATAATCATGAACTTGAAAATTAAATGTGAGGCTATATATAGGAGTAAATTTTGATTTTTCACTTGAAAACCCACTTTCTAATGTTTCTTGATCATTTTCAAAACTCTGTTTTTAATGCCTTTCCTTCTTTGTTTCTTTTCAGGTGGATAATGATCAACTTGAATTGATTTTTGTAGCATTTCTTTGCCTTGCAACAAGGAGAGATGCTTTGGTGTAGTCAGGATCATTTATTACATAAAGTAACTTAAAATTACATAAGAAATACAAATTAACTCAGAATACTCTGTTTCCACCTCAAAAACATTTTTTTGAGGTGAAAGTTACATTAGTTTAAAATATAATTATATAGTGGCTATGACTTACTAGCCATCATCCGTAACTTATTTATCCACCTCATACCCTTGCTACCCTTTATTTACACTTTTAAATCATGCTCTTGACCTCGGTAATGAAACCCTAAGACCTAATGAAACATGCCCTATGACCTAATGGAAGCATGATTGCAAATTGATCATGAAACCATAATTGAAGACAACCTAAAGAAGCGTCAGCAAGTATACTCTATGAGGAAGAAATTAGATTTTCTGAAGAGAAGACAACCATCAATGGATCAGTTTGACATGGCGTAATGAAATGATGTAATAATTTTTAGTATGAGCCCCCTAAAATGAAAATGCAAAGAGGAAATTTGATCCCTAATGGAAGTATGCAGATACTTACACTAACAAACTCATCCACCCAACCAAGTGGGGATATACCAATTTTTTATACATGATAGAAATATAGAAATTATTATGTCATCCATCCCATGCAATGTGGGATACAAATTACATCATATGTCCAATAGGACTCACTCAAATATAAACCATGACAGAAGAAGTCATATCACACCCTAGACCTTTACATGACTTATGCAACAAATGATATAAGTATCCAAATCCATAACTGAACTCAGCAACCATGGTGCCAACAATGCAAAATGTGTGTGAAGGCTAATGCTCCCCCTGAACCTATGCTACCTGTGCATTGTCAACAGGTCATTCATCAAGGAATCTTTGTCAGTTAGATAAAAATCAATCAACAAATCATATCATCAGATTGTAGTCATAAATATTAGATAGAGCACCCAATTCAGAGTCTGACCCACTATTTTTCTATCAGAAAAACATATATGCTCCTTCAACCATAGAAACCCGTGTGTATACACTACTATACTAAATGAAACCTACATATAATAACCTTCCTCTGAAAATTGGATTTCACAATAGGATGATGCAGCAACTACTCCCATCTTTTGACTGAGATATTCAAATGTTTCTCTGGGAAGCGGTTAAGTGAAAATATCATCAAAGTATTCTTTGGAGGGAACATACTCCAATTTAACCTTTTTTCAAGCACTTGTTCTCGTAGAAAATGGTACTTAATGTGTATGTGCTTGGTCTTGGAGTGTAAGATAGGATTTTTCAAAATATTGATGGCACTTATATTATCACATAGAATGGAGATGGGTGGAGTACATGTGATCTGAATGTCTAGCAATGTTTGCATCATCCAAAGTAATTGTGTGCAACAAAATGCAACAACTACATATTCTGCTTCAGCTATAGATAAGACAATCAAATTTTGTTTCTTGCTAAACCATGACATTAATCGTGAAGACATATAGAATGCACCTCCACTAATTCTCTTTTGATCATCAATATTTCTTGCCCAATCTGCATCTGTATATGCATGAATAGTAAGTTTTGTGTCCTTAAGATACCATAGTCCAAATACATGAGCTCCTTGAAGATATTTGAAAATTATTTTGACTACCTGGAGATGCGATTCCTTTGGATTTGCTTGGAACCTTCCAATAATTCCTACTTCATGCATGATACGAGGTCTGGTACCTGATAGATAAAGGAGACTTCCAATCATAAATCTGTAAGTTGGTTGGTTTACTACTGGTGATTCATCGTTAGAACTAAAAATGCATCATATTGCCATTGCAGTACATACTGGTTTAGAATCTTCCCTTCCATACTTCTTCGTGATCTGCTTGAGATATTTGGTTTTCGAAAGAAAGATATCATATTTTCTTTGTTCTACTTATAGACCAAGAAAATAAGTAAGTTCAACAAGTAAGGACATTTCAAATTCTTTCTACATTACTGAAGAAAAATTTTGACTCATGGATTCTTCATTGCCACCAAAAATGATATCATCAACATAAACAACAATAATTAGCAGTTTATCATTTTCAATCTTTGTGTATAAATTTCTATATGTAGAACCTTTTGTGAAACCTTTTTGTTGTAGATATTTGTCAAGGCAGTAATACCAAGCCCTTGGAGCCCGCTTAGACCATAGGGAGCCTTTTTGAGCTTGCATACCATTTTTGCTTCATTTCCAGGAATGAATCCTTCTCGATGTTCAATGTAAAATTCTTCTTCTAAATCTCCATTAAGAAAGACTAATTTTACATACATTTTATATACTTTAAATTTTTGAAAACTAGAGAGATAAAGAAACAACCTTATGGCTTCAAGTCTAGCAACAGGTGCAAAAGTTTCTCCAAAATCTATACTTTCTTTTTTAGCATACCCTTTGCAAACAAGTCTTGCATTGTTTCTAATAATTTCTCCGTTTTCATTCATCTTATTCTTGAATATCGATTTTGTTCCTATAACATTTTTATCATGAGGTCTAGGAACTAACTCCCAAGTATCATTGTTTTCAATTTAGTCAAGTTCTTCATCCATGGTCTTGACCCAACATTCATATTTGTAGGCTTTATTTACATTCTAAGGTTCTATGGAGGATAATAATGATATATAACTTGAGGTCCCTGTAAGAGTTCTTCTTGTTTGTACTCCAGACCCTTTTTCTCCTAGAATTTGAGATTTTGGATGATTCTTCTGAACATACCTGGATGAAGTATTTTCCCTATATATTGTATCTTCTTCTGGTGCTTCATTGCTTTCTTCTTCTATACCATTTTGATTCGATGCGGGATAGCATTCCCCATCTTTCTCATTGTCATATTCCTCTGTTGATTTCATTTGTTCCAAATTTCTGCATGCTTCATCAATTACAACATCAATGCTTTCAACAATTTTCCAAAGTCCTTTATTATAACATTTGTAACCTTTACCTCTAGATGAATAACCAAGAAGAATTCCTTCGTCTTATATGGGTTCAAACTTACCAAGTTTTTCAGCAGTCCTTTTGATGAAACATTTGCTTCCAAAAACTCTAAATTGTTTTACAGTAGGAGGCTTATCATACCAAAGTTCATATGGAGTTTATTTCTATTTACCAAAAAATTCGCTTTGTTAAGAATAGTCACGATAGCAAATGCAGCTTCACCCTAGAAGGTTGTAGGAGTTCCAAGTTCATCAAGCATAGCTTGAGCCATTTGCTGAAATATTATGTTCATTCTTTCCACCACACCATTTTGTTGAGGAGTTCCCGTGACAGAGAATTGCCTTTTTATTCCATGTTGTTCACAAAAGTCAAAGAATTCATCTGATATGAATTCTCCCCCTTGATCAAATATATGACATTTGGTTTTTTGATCTGATTCATTTTCAGCTATAGCTTTAAACGATTTAAAGTTTTCAAATGGTTCATATTTATGCTTTAGTAGACCTATCCACCACATCCTAGAAAAATCATCAATAAATAAAATAAAGTATTCTTCTACATGAGGTGACTTTTTCTTTGTTGGACAACATAAATCAGTATGGATGAGTTCAAGAGGCTTACTTATTGATCCTTCTTTTTCACTAAAGTGCATATGGTGTTTTCTGGGATGCTGATATCTCAAAGACCATGAACTGCCTTAAGCCTGTATGATTTTCTTATCTGAGAAAAGCTTAGATGTCCTAATCTTTTGTTTCATAGCCAGTTTTCATCTATTTTTCTTAGATAGGATTGTTGTTGTCCTCCTTTGACTATGTATAAATTATTTGGAGTTCTTGTACCTTTGATCATGGTCTTTCTTGTATCAAGCTCACGAACCACACATCCGTTTGATTGAAACACAACTTCATTTCCTTGATCACACATTTGACTGACACTCAACAAGTTATGCTTTAGACCATCTATATACATGAATTTTCCATATTTAACCTTTTCTTTCAATAAAACACAACCTTTACCTTTAATGACAGTTGGAGTGTCATTTCCAAATGAGACATTCTTTTCCTTTTCTAAAGCATTATATGAATGAAGTTTCTCTTTATCACCTGTCATGTGTTTGGAGGATCCATTGTCGATGTACCATTGATTTTCTTGTCCTTCTGCATACAGAGTTATGCCACATATTTATGATTAAGATTGCTTCTTTCTCCATATCTTGGGATTTAATGATGTTTGCTCCTTTTGAAGTGTTGGTTGAAATTTTCTCCTACATTCAAATTCTTCATCACTAAAGTTGTTACAAATCAAACATTCTATTTCATTTTCAAGAGGAGAAAAGTTATTGTAGGAACTTTTCTTGATTCTTGTTACACCCCTTTGATTTCGTGCTTCTCTGGTCATGATGGTTTTGTAAGCAACACATTGAGTAGCCTTATGCCCAAAGTTATGACATGAAAAACATTTCCCATTGAAGAAATTTCTACGATTATAGAATCTTTTGGCATTGTTTACGTGTTGGTTGAAGATTCTCCTGATATTCATCCTTGGAGTAAATTGAGTATGATTTACCTGATGAGTAATTTTAGGCCTTTTTTGATGATTAACATAATGTTCACTGGTATTTGTTGCATCAAGATAGCTTCTGGTGGAGGATGACAACTTTTGTGATTGAGATGATTCTTTAGTATATCCAAGACCTGTCTTTATCAGAGGAGAATGTTGAACTTTGATGATTTCATTTAATGTTCTAGATCCTTTAGCAAATCTAATATTAAGAGATTTTGTCTTCTCAAGTTCTTTTCTTAGACCCATGATTTCACATTCTAGATTTTCATTGTGTTTTTCTCTTTCAATGAGTTGGTGTGTCAATGTGTCTATGATCATATTCTTTTCTTCTAAGCAAATTTTGAGTTTTGTGATTTCTTCAATAAAGTATTCCTCTTATAAGGCATTCAAAAATTCATGATTGTGATAATCCATCAGTAGCCTATAATCTTGTTCAGTTTCACATTCATCACTATTGGATAAACCATCATTATCTTCATGCATATAATAACTCCTTTTATTGACAACCTGTATCTATTTCCTTTTGCACATTCCTTTCCCTTTTCATATTTATCTTTATGGGGACATTTGGAAACATAATGGCCAACTCTATCACAAGAAAATCATTTGAATGGTAACTTACCTCGGAATCTTCCAGAACCTCGTTGAAGCCTTTTGACAAAATTTACCTCAAATGTAGCCTAGTTCATTGTGATCTTCCCTCTCTTTTTCCTTTGCTAAAGCTTTAAAAGCAAATTCTCTCATATCTAATGGACATCCTTTCCTCATTTCAAAGGTAGTTAGGATTCCATGGAGTTCAGTCACGGTAATAGTTTGAAGATCCCATTTTTCTTCTATAGCAGACACTTTTGAGTCAAATTTAGAAGACAAAGATCTCAAAATTTTCTCACTAAAGTAGCTTCCTTTATCCCTTCACCTAGATTCTTCATACAATTAATAATCTCACTATATGTAAAAAGTAACTAGTAACATTCTCATCACTATGCATCTTAAGAGTTTCATACTGAAGTCTGAGAGTTTAAAGCTTACCATGTTTTACCTGAGAGTCTCCTTCGTAGCTCTGAATGATTTTGTCCTATATCTCTTTAGCTTCCTTGAGCTGCATGACTTTGAAAAATTCATATTCTGACATACTTCCCAATAACGTATTGATAGCTTTGGCATTGGTTTCGTATAACTTCTTACCTGCAGAGTCTGTAGCTATTATTTCTAGAAATTGATATCCTCCTTCCACAATTTCCCAAACATTGGCTCCCAGTGATTGAAGATAGGCTTTGGTTCTTATTTTCCAATATACCAATTTTTTTTCATTGAAGAGTGGTGGTTTGTTAGATCCCACGCCTGCATGATTATTCATCTTGAAAGATCTTCCTTCAAGCGATCTAGATTCTTCTGAAGGACCTGCTCTAATACCAATTGTTGGAAATAATACTGAGAGGCGGGGGGGGGTGAATCAATATTATTAGTTCAATAATTTTTCATTTCCCAAACAGATTTATATACACTACTTCTATGAAGCGAACTGTGTGTACACACTACTATTATTACATAAACCAACATATACCAAGAGAACTTATGATTTAATAAATTTAGCATGTGTTGGTATTGAATCAGTTCATCAGTAACTTGTTAAAGGGTGTAGTAAAAACATAATAAACAATCACACATAAGAAACACACATTAACACCAAGATATAATGTGGAAACCCATTGTGGGAGAAAAACCACTTGCTACTATCATCTCTGTCTTATTTTAATAATAAGAAAATATGTTTACAATTTTGTACTAGTGCAGACTCATACCAATACGCAGGCATCCACCTACAGAAGGCTACAACCTTCTCTTGTTTTCCAACTTCTATTGGAAGGTATCTGCAACCCGCTAGCTCTTGTACTAGCCAATGTGTTTACTATTACATAGGCACCAGCCTACAAAAGGCTACGACTTTCTCTCTTCTTCGAGCGACCACGTTTCATAAATTTTTAGATTGGATTCTCTTGGCACACAACAATAAACATGAAGGCCTCATTTCATCAAATTTTCATATTGGACCCACCAAAACTTTCAAACTAAAACAAGAAATAATCATTTAATCAAAATAGTCAGATCAATGTCACCAAAATGTTGTGCTGAACCTAGAAACCTACATCATCATTTAGAATGAGCTGCAACCTCAAAGATCATGCACCAGAATGTATACGTTACTTTACTGAACCCAACCTATGTGTATACACTACTGCCTTTAATCAAACCTTCGTATACCTTCAAAACTACTGAAACATAAAACTTATTAATTAAGTTTGTACCAACCAACAATATACTGAACATCTATTATCAATTTACATAGCTTTACGCAGGTAGTAGTAGAGATCACTCTTCTCACTTATATAATCAATCAATCAGATATCAAACTCCTTATACATTTAATTTTACATTTAGATCTAAGAAGACTTCATTGCGTTATCTATATATATATATATAATTATATATATATATATATACATACATAATAACCAATGGGATGTCATTTTTTATCTTTAGGTGTTTCTCCCCACAAATCATGTAGAATAAAGGAGAAATTTGTCTTGGGTAAGTTTATTCCTTTAGATAGACTTGACAGATCATTTATGGAAAAGGAGCTTGCCCGAGTCTTCTTTGAATGTTTTTATACTCTAAAAAATTGGAACTCCCGAGAAGTGAAATATTTAGGCTTGTAGAAACTACATGGAATAGCGGTAGCCTAGGGATTCGTTTAGTACATATTTATTCATCTATGGCCTTAAGGAAATACTTATAGAAATAAAGGCCCGTGGAGTCTACTTTGGGTGGTTCAGACTCTCTAAATATGACAACGTCCAGTAGTGGCTACCTTAGGCTCGTTAAATTTATTGAGTAGCCATATTTAGGGATCTATTGGGTATATAATTATTCTTTTCCTCGATCAACAAAATACTTATGGAAAATAATTCACCCTAGAGCTTTCTTTTTGGTCATTTCAAGCTCTCTAAATATGAAATCTATCAAGAAGTTATCATCCTTGGCCTGGTTAAAATCTATTGAATGGTGAGGAGTTTTACCATGTTCTGAAGGCAACATTCAACATATTTCATGACAACACTCACGGAGAAACTTTCAGATTTTTTGCTCCAAATTTTATCTACTTAACAACTTTCTATACTCTAATATGTAAAAACTAAAGACTTCCATTGTGAATGTATTTCGGGAACAACAGTTTTAGAGCACATTTTCTTTTTACGCTTCATTTTCATAAGAATCGCTTCATTATTAGTGTCTAGTTCTACTCAACCATAAATGCTAGATCTCTAGAGATCAGCACAATAAATCATTCTGATTTAGTAAGGTATGTTCTCCTAATCTGATTATATTTAATTGTGAATAGTTAAAATGTTGTCGAGTGATATACAACATTGGTTCCCTAATCATTTCCACCCTTTACTTCATAGCCAAGCCCTTACACTCTCTGTCTTATAATCATTACCTTATCCTTGTCATCATTCCATAAAAGACCCCTGTCAACCTTTTCTTCTCATGCTAAATCCTCCCCGTCATCCTAATCATTATCAAAGATCTCCACTTAAACCACATTTGAATCGTGTTTATAAGCACACCTTCAACCTTGTACTACCCTATTGCCATGATAACCATTCCCATGGAGTCACAATGAGGGTGAAATCATCGACACAATGAGGGTGGAGTCATCAAAATGATGGGGGAAATGCTCATCAACATCAAGGAAACCATTCTTTTCGTCAATCATAAGGGAATTCTATTCCTATCTCATTTTTGCACACAAAGAGTTAAAATGTTTAGTTGGATTTATAAATTGTGATTTTACACATTGTGGGGGCCAATCGCCATGAGCCAACCTTTGGCCAATTTTTTCACAGCTCTAAGTATCAACAATGCAAAGGAGTTCTAGAAGAGTAGGGATGGTTGCCATTTTTAAGAAAATTTCAAGGATATAATGATAAAGTAGCCTTGGCATTTTCTCAGAACTTTGATGGAGAGCATGTTAAAGTTGGTAATTTGAATTTGAAGGTTACAAATTTGTCCCTTAGCAACGCTATAGGGTTACCCTTTGTGGTTCAACCATTCTTCAAGGGTGGGAAATTACATATTCCAAATTATGCTTCATTCCTCAAGCTAGCCTATTAGTCAATCAACTAGACAAAAGGCATACTACGAAGTTGTATTAAAGAGAAATGGCACCCTTTGATAACCATATTGCAGCACTTTGTTACTTGTGAGGGAAGGTATTCTATAGTGTTTTTATATCATATTTTATTGTTATCACATTTTGTGGAAGATAGTGAGATCAATATTCCACATTTCTTGAATTCAAGCTTGCATGAAATGTCTCTATGGGTAAAATCAGTGAGAAGGAACTGTGAGCCAACCTTACGTCACCATAGCCTTATTAAAATGATAGTTGTTTATGATCTTACAAAGCGGTGAGGGTCTTGGGAAGACTTCCTGATTGAAAATTTTCCTGGGGAAGAGACTCAGTTCAAAGGTTGACAAATATTGGTGGGACAGTGACTTAACCATAGAAAAGAGACCTTGTCACATCATTCCCAAATGACGGTTAACCCTATAGATAACCCTGTCTCTCCTATTGTTGAAGCCCCTCACGAGTCAGCACATTGTTCTAATACTATGGAAGAGGGCACATCTTCAAAATCCTGAAGGTTAAATAAGTGAAGTAACAAGCAAAGCATGAGTATTAAATACCAACCTGAGCTAGCTAATATTGTAGGGTTGAAAGGTGAAGAACCTGCATCGAAATATCCTGAAGCTCATGCAAGGACCAAACAAGAGCCTAAGTGGAAGAAAGCTCTAATTCCAGCCCAAGTGCCAGTAATGTCCAAGGCAAAGACTTCAATCCAAGGTTGTCGAAGAGCTAGAAGCATGAAAAATCTTAAGACTCCTAAAGTTATAAATTCTGAGCTTATTGATATTATTTCCTCTCCTGACTCAAATGGAAAGGAATTGCATTCTTCCCCTAAAGAAAGTCCTATCTTAGCATCTATAGCAAAAATCCCCTTTGACATTTCACAAGATATGGAAACACGGTTCCCTATTTAGCTCTTGCCCAACAAGAATCCTAGTCAGAAGGTCTACAGAGAGGTTCAACAAGCTTCCTCGCAAGCGAAAGGTAATAAAAAAACATGAGGAGGCTGTGCCTCTCAACAATCAACAACACCCATGAAAGCTATGAATCTTGTAGTAGAAAAAAACCCGAGGATTCTTTTAGTGAAGTTGGAGAGAAATATTGTTAAACTTTGCAAGAAAGAAAACAGGTATTGAGTTTTATTTCAGTATGTCAAAGAATTTAACCATCATATCAGAGATACTAATCTTCAGTTGTATTCCTGGAATGATGAGCTGAAGTGGAAAAAACAAGAAATTTCTACATTGTAAAATCTCTAAGACAAAACCCACTAGAAAGCTAAGTGTTCAAGAGCTTTCTTTGTAGTTTAATAAGTGTTCTTATCCAATTAAGCACGTATTATAGGTCTTGGTTAAGGTCGTTGGTCTTTGACCATAGTTTCTTTTGCTATCACGTCTGTACTATTTTTGGCATACTATGGCAACATGCATGAGCACATGCATTCAAATTAGCATGGGGGGATGTTGGCGCCCATTTTTGTTCCCAGTTTTCTACCTCTTATCCCTATTTTCACCATGTTTTTCCTATGAAAGTACTCCTACTACCTACTCTATGACCTACATCACTTCCGAAACCCTACTCGTACATGAATAAGAGGTAAATGCACTTAACTCACATCGTTTTTATATTTGTGATTGAATTTAAGTGAATTTATTCATGGGTTTAGTTGGAAGCTTGGTGACAAGGTTGATAGATCCTCATGAATGGAAGGGTGCCTCATCATCAAACAATTAATCCTTGACCAAGTTCAAGATATTCTAGCCAGGTGGGCTCTTTCTTCTTGTTTTGACCACTAAAGTTTACACAAAGGACTATGAGGACAAGCACGATGCTTACAAGATTGATTTTCTAGGTTAAGTGTCATAATTCCAAGGCCAAAGATCCCCCCAATCAGAATCAAAGGATAGGTCTCCATCTCTAAAGTGATATAGGATGTCGTGGATTAATTTTCTAATCCTGAGGAGACCATGTCTCTTGATTCCTTTTTTCTCCATGAATAGGGAGTAGTGGAATTAGAAAAGTAAATCTTGAATCAGGCCAGGGGGAATTTTCTTGGCCATCCATGGAAGTTCCACCCTTGGATTTAGTGGAGCCTTGGGTTTCTAATACAGAAATTTATAATAAAATTTCTAACATAAATACTCTTGTTGATGAGTTCCTTATACCCTCTTTATGTATTATTATTTATTGTCAATGAGTTACATTAGCTGATGAGACCACTTACTTTTTATGTCCCGAGGTCATTCTAGATAACAATATGGTTCTCAACTTTCCCAAGCATCATCAAAATTTAGGAATATAGAAATTTAACTCTATGTGGCATGGTTCCATCATATTTCACCATATGGTAGCCACAACAACCCATGAATTCATGTATGGGGATCCTTGCCTTATGCCTAGTAGTGGGCACAACTTGATGTGATCTACTAGATTGTGTTGCACCTTGTACATATGTATTTTAATTTTAATATCATGTGTGAATTAAGGACATTCCTAAAACCTCATATATTCTAAAATATGTAAACAAATCACAAAAGTCAAAAAATAAAAAATATATGGTCACAATTGACCTAATCCATGTTTTAATTCTTTTATTACGTGATTTAACAATGGGTGTAGCCTTTCCATATGATTTTTACATGATATAGTAGTGTCTTTAATGAAATGTCCATTGGAGCCTAGCTACATTTCCCTTGATCCTGACATGTTGTGGTACATCATTTCCATCATTCCCATCTTCATTGTTCCTTTGGTCTGACCCCTTCAAGTTGCGATATTAACCCATCCCTTTTTGCAACTCATAGCTTGTTAGCAAAAATTTCACGAACATGGTTTCCCTAGATTGGAACGTATTTTCCTTGTTAGTGTCAAGGAAACGTTACTTTCCTATCTATAAATCTCTGCCCTTGTCCTACCATGACATATCTAATCTTCATTTACTCTACCTTATCATCTTCTAGATTTATACCAATAGGATTCCACTGTCTTTATACATTGTGATTGCTAATAAATATAGCCTCTCTTATGCATGCTGATAAGCCTTAATCTCATTTCACCATTGTTGTCACATTATCCTTAGATCATTGCTTTCTTTCACTTGGTGTCGTTACCTTTCTTGGAAGGGCCACTTTGATGAGTCCTCTCGTTTGCCAAACTCTCTACTTCACTTTGCTTAGTGTAGTTTTGTTAGCTTGGAACTAGTTGGTATGATTTATGATTTAAGAAATTTGTTATAACCCTATCATCCAATCCATTATAGTGAAAGAGACCCAAGTTCAACATACCTCTGTTGCTAGCCAAAATGCATTCCCTTTCACCCTTGATTTTACTTATCTGTGTCTTACTAGGGAGTTATTACATGTTATAGGGGTTAAATTACATAATTCAGTAATTTGTCATAATGATTTTGTCACAATTTCATAATTATAAAAACATAACTTTTTCATAATTGACAAAAAGGTTCTAGACTTTATCATTCCTAAGGAAATCATCTTGACATAGTTATGTACAAGTCACATAGGGGTTCAATATATAGAAGTTTCCAAACATCTCAAACCCGGAAGTGTCCATATAATTTCTCTTGGAGGATAGAACAAGCCTATATAATCTGACCCTATCAAGAGGAAAGGGGCCAGATCTAGTTTAAATCTCCCTACATCCAAATCTAGTTAGATGTAGTTATTCAAAATTACTGAGAGAGTTTTGATACATTGTTGTGTACTTAGACACTATCTCTAATCTACGAGGAGATCAGGACTGCAATTTTAGGAGGAGTGCTCTCATTCGATCAATATACTATATCATTTTGATTGATTAATGAAAATGTAATTCCCTTCCCATCATATTGATTTCTCTAGTCTCCTTTATGTTATACATTAGGTTTGAGTTATATTCATGTTAATGGATTGTATAGAATATGTGGTTTTGTATATTTTTTGTTTGAATGTGTGTAGGTTCTCATCATTTCAACCCAAGTAGTGACAACTTCTAGTGGATCCCTCAGGGTAGTTTCACCAAATAACAACCTCTTCAATTAGAAGGTACACTCTATTTTCCTGGATTTGCCATTTCTATGATGGTATGGATGTACATGGAATTTGTTTCACTACACTTTCTTCATACACAACCTAGTGGAATTTTGGAAAAATCCATGTAGCTCCTTGTATCACATCTATTTTTGGTACAACACCATTATTCATAAGTAAACACTTAGTATTAATTATTTAAACTAAAATTACAATAACTATAAAATACCCTCGAAGGTTAGCTCAATTGGTTATGTCCCCATCATTAAAGTGTCTCTAATATCCAGAGGTTACAGCTTCAATTTTCAATTCCCTTGACACTCTCTAAGTTAAGTTCCATAGTCTATACCTAGTACAAATATTATATAGATAGTGAAGATTCCATAGTCTATAACTAATACAAATGTTCTATAGATATAGTACAAAATAAATAAATAAAAAGTATTATATATAATAGTTATAGTAAATATAACATAATATTATAATAACTGAAAAAATATATCTCGTTCTAATAATATAATTCAAAATACCATGAAATTTAATTAAATTTAAGAAATCCTTATCCAACAATATTACTATAAAACTGGTCAAAAATGCCCTTTAATTATTTCTAGGAATCTGAGAAGAGTTCGGATTTACCACAGTGCTCATCTTTTTATATCGACGTTTCAAGTCTAAAACCAGACTCATCATCAGGATAAATTGTGCGGAGAAAAGAAGGCAGATGTTAGGTATAAATATGAGAATGTCTAGGAAAGTGAACTGGCCGACTTCTAACAATTTTAATTTAACCATTTTATTTTATTTTATTTTGTTTTTAATTTTATTTAGATTATTCTGATTTTTATTAATACTAGAATTTTCTATGTTGTTAAGATTTTAATTTTTATTTTCAAAATTATATCATGTTAATATATAATTATATATATTAACCAATTATTATTTTTATTTAATTGTTATTATTAATCCTTATTATAATTAATAGATTAATTATTAATGTGAGATTATTATTAAAATTAATGCTCATTTATTCCTAGTTATTAATTAATACTTTATATTACTGTTCTTATATTACAAATGAATTTATTAATTATTGCAATTTATTTTTAATTTATTGCTTATTATTAATTTTCATTACTAACCCAAATTTCTGTTATGTTTAAGTTAATTGCTTATAAGTATTTTAAATCTTTATTCTTTTCATTGGACTTGTTTTATTTAGTTGTATTACCTAAACTATATTAATATTTATATTAATAATATTA
>APFE030971770.1:0-38009 GCA_000404065.3 Pinus taeda | reverse complement strand
ATACCTTTTAAATATTATTAGTAAATATTATTAATTTATTGTTTATGTATTGCTAATGTAAAACTATTAAATATTTATTTGTAGATATTATTGCTTATGCATACCTATTAAATGTTATTTGAAAAATTATTACTTATTGTCTATGTATTGCTTATTAAAACCTCTTAAATATTATTTGTAAATTTTTATTAATTATTGCTATGTATACCTAATAGATATTATTTGTAGATGCTTTACCTAGCATTAATTGTATTTTATTGATATTGTTAGTTAGTATTATTGCTTATATTAAAGTACTAACCTCTATTTGTGTATTATTGATACCTTTTAACCTAGGCCACTAAAGAGGAGACGAGCTCATCAGACAAGGGTTTCTAGAGGGTCAAGCTATAATGCTAGCTGATCGAGGAACTCAGACCTAGTCACTGAGATCTACGGGGGTTAGCAAGGGGTTCCAGTTTCTACTAATTTCCATTCCACCATCCCTATTAAAGTTCTTAGGATGTTTAATGATTTCAATAGCTTCTCTGACCTTTCTCTTGAAATGGTGGTCTTCATTGGCAATAACCTTGGCATCTTCAAGGCATATATGGTGGTTAGTCTTACCTACATGCTCGGCTAAGGCTGAGGATCGGACCCTTTCATGGCGGAGGTCTGCGCTATGCTCTTTGAGTCTAATCTTTACAGATCTACCGGTTTCTCCTATGTACTGATCCCCACAAGAACATTCGATGATGTATACCCCTTTTTGCTGAAGCTGTTCTTGGCTGTCCTTAACAGATTTCATTCTTTGCTTGATGGTGGACCAGGGTTTGAAAGCAGTCTTGATATTCTTCTTGTTGAGGATCTTAGCTATCTTATCAGCAACACCTTGGATGTAAGGAAGGTATGCACTAGAGGTGGGGGTGTCTTTGGTCTTGCTATTATTCTTCAAAGACTTCGCTTTTTGAATGGCTTTATATATGCTTTTACTGCTATACCCTAGGTTGGAAAAGGCTCTTTTAAGGTATGAAATTTCTTCATCAACATGGTCTGTATCTGAGATTCTATAAGCTCTAGTGAAGAGGGTTTGCAGCACCCCCATTTTTTGGGCAGGGTGGTGATGAGAATCGGAGTGAAGTTAGTTATCGGTATGGGCTTTCTTTCTAAAAACTTTGTGACCTATGGAACCATCCTCCTTTCTTATGAGAATAATGTCCAAGAAAGGAATGCAATTATTTTCTTCTATTTCCATGGTGAATTTGATGTCTTCAGAAAAACTATTGAGGTGGTCCAGAAACTTGCTTAGTTCATTCTCGCCATGAGGCCAATTGACACTTGTGTCATCTATGAACCTGACCCATGATTTGGGTTTTAATGGATAAGAATCCAGGGCCTTCTTTTCCAATTTTTCCATGAAAAGGTTTGCCACGATTGGCGAGAGAGGAGATCCCATAGCGACACCTGAAGTTTGCTCAAATATTTCACCCTGGAAGGAGAAGAAGGTGGAGAGGAGACAGATTTCGGCTAGCTTAGCAGTCTGGGGATCTGCTACTTCCTTGACTACTTGAATGGCTTCATCTAGGGGAATTTTGGTGAATAGCTGAACTACGTCAAAACTAATGATTTTATCTCTGGGGTCTAGCTTGGTATTTTTAATGCATTGCACAAACTGATTGGAGTCTTTTATGTAAGAGCTAGTCTTGCCCACTAGCGGGGAAAGAATGCTGGCGACATACTTGGCTAACTCATAAGTGGGGGACCCTATGGTGTTGACTATAGGCCTTAAGGGGACATCTTTTTTATGAATTTTAGGGGCTCCATAGATTCGGGGGGTGATTTCACTATTGGGTGTTAATCTCTTTTTGAGCTTATCATCGAGACTGGTTTCTTTAATGGCTTTTATAACGAGGTTAATGATTTTGGAAATGGGGTTTTTATCTAATTTCTTATAGCTACCACTATTATATAAGTGGTCTTTCATTTTGCTGATGTAATCTTCATGATCCATAATGACCGTGGCGCCTCCTTTGTCAGCTTTTAGAATTACTATGTCTTTATTATTCCTAAGACTTTTTAGGGCTTTAAGCTGGTCAAGGCTAAGGTTTTTCTTGGGGGGTTTTGCTTTTCTAAGGATAACTGCAACCTCTTGTCTAATGAGCTCCTTGTCATACAAATAAATATTTAATAGGTATACATTAGCAATACATAAACAATAAATTAATAATATTTACTAATAATATCTAAAAGTATACATAAGCAATAATTTAGTAATAATAACAATAATATTATTAATATAAATATTAATATAGTTTAGGTAATACAACTAAATAAAACAAGTCCAATGAAAAGAATAAAGATTTAAAATACTTATAAGCAATTAACTTAAACATAACAGAAATTTGGGTTAGTAATGAAAATTAATAATAAGCAATAAATTAAAAATAAATTGCAATAATTAATAAATTCATTTGTAATATAAGAACAGTAATATAAAGTATTAATTAATAACTAGGAATAAATGAGCATTAATTTTTAGCAAATAATAAAGAGCAGTTAGAAGAATTCTCACATTACTAATTAATCTATTAATTATAATGAGAATTTATAATAACAATTAAATAAAAATAATAATTAGTAAAATATATATAATTAATATTAACATGATATAAATTTGAAAATAAAAATTAAATTCTTAACAACATATAAAATTCTAGTATTAATAAAAATTAGAATAGTCCAAATAAAAATTTAAATTAAAACAAAATAAAATAAAATAAAATGGTTAAATTAAAATTGTTAGAAGTGGGACAGTTCACTTTCCTAGACATTCTCATATTTATACCTAACATCTGCCTTCTTTTCTCCGCACAATTTATCCTGATGATGAGTCTGGTTTTAGACTTGAAACGTCGATATAAAAAGATGAGCATTGTGGTAAATCTGAACTCTTCTCAGAAACCACCCCACAGTAATCTGCAATCCAAAATAGTTACCCTACACGGAGGGGATACTTGGAAAGAGATTCGTGATCTCGAAAAAACTAGGGTAAAAGTAAGGAGAAAAGAAGTTGATCTTAGCTTTCTGAAACAATGTAGGGATTCTAATCTTACTCCTGCATTTGCCTTCATTAAACACAGGTTACACAACCAGAAATATCACAAAGTATTCGAAAGATTTAGCAGAACCTTGATTCGCCTTGAAATCCGCAAAGCCAGATCCGCTCTAGCAAGATTATCCTCAGCTGCCTTCAAAACCCACCTGAAGCTGGCCACAACAATCGATCAAGACCTTTGGAAAGTCATTGATGCGTCCGCTGCCCTGAAAGCCAACAAAGTAGAGAAAAACACTGAAGCCAAGCACGTTAAAAAACTGATGAAACTGCAACAACGAGAGAGGAATAACACTATGGAAAAAGGAGGGGCCTCAGCAATACGCTATGCAGAAATCTAGGTTAATAAGCAGGAAGCACGCCTCCCCAATAGAGCCAAAAACGTTAACACGCATACAGAAACGGGGCAGTGTGGGAATGGTCAAAATAACAGAGAAATGAGCCCGCAGGGAGCATGCTGGCATAAAGAAATGCAGGTGAAAATAGTAATGGGGCAGCGTGGGGCTGCAAGGCAATGTCTAATCAACAGAGATGAAACGAGCCGGTAGGAAGCGCGATGTCTAGAAATAACGCAGAGGAATGTTTTAAATGTACACCGTGGAACTTCAGAAATGCAAGAAATATTAATGCCCAGCGCAACATACCCTCAGGAAACTCGGTTAATAACAGTACGCACCCCCATAGTAGAAACAACGACGGGACATCATGCAGCTTCAATGCGTAACAACGAAACAACTCCGCGCGCAGTGGATGAACACATAGCTGATAAGGTGGACCAGCGTGTAGCAAATGCAAATAAAGTCATAAACACGCCAACGCACAAGGACATTCCTGAAGGCATCAATCCATATAGCAACAGGGAGGAAATAAATACATCTGAAACTGAAGCTGGAGCAGGAAACTCAAGGAGCGCCCATCATCCCAGGTACGCAGCTAATTTCAAATTAAATAATTTCAAATTAAATAATTTACCAGCTAGTAAACCCAATTTGAGAAATGAACTAAATAAAATAAGCATACATCAAATAAATATGGATAGCAGTTTTAGCACCATTCAGGTTAATAGGGTAAACATCAATAATATAGAAACTAACCCTAGTAACAGTAATAAAAAAGTAGTCAATATATCATCCTATGAACTGAAGAATGAAGAAATGGGGGTCCTTAACAAAGGCCTTAATTTTGCTGTGGCCCTTAACAAAATCCCCCAGGAAGAAATCATTTGCAACCTTGAGGATGGAATCAAGGCGCTTAAAGATGATGACAAGGAGCTCATTAGACAAGAGGTTGCAGTTATCCTTAGAAAAGCAAAACCCCCCAAGAAAAACCTTAGCCTTGACCAGCTTAAAGCCCTAAAAAGTCTTAGGAATAATAAAGATATAGTAATTCTAAAAGCTGACAAAGGAGGCACCACGGTCATTATGGATCATGAAGATTACATCAGCAAAATGAAAGACCAATTATATAATAGTGGTAGCTATAAGAAATTAGATAAAAACCCCATTTCCAAAATCATTATCCTCGTTAAAAAACCATTAAAGAAACCAGTCTCGATGATAAGCTCAAAAAGAGATTAACCCCCAATAGTGAAATCACCCCCCGAATCTATGGAGCCCCTAAAATTCATAAAAAAGATGTCCCCTTAAGGCCTATAGTCAACACCATAGGGTCCCCCACTTATGAGTTAGCCAAGTATGTCGCCAGCATTCTTTCCCCGCTAGTGGGCAAGACTAGCTCTTACATAAAAGACTCCAATCAGTTTGTGCAATGCATTAAAAATACCAAGCTAGACCCCGGAGATAAAATCGTTAGTTTTGACGTAGTTCAGCTATTCACCAAAATTCCCCTAGATGAAGCCATTCAAGTAGTCAAGGAAGTAGCAGATCCCCAGACTGCTAAGCTAGCCGAAATCTGTCTCTGCTCCACCTTCTCCTCCTTCCAGGGTGAAATATTTGAGCAAACTTCAGGTGTCGCTATGGGATCTCCTCTCTCGCCAATCGTGGCAAACCTTTTCATGGAAAAATTGGAAAAGAAGGCCCTGGATTCTTATCCATTAAAACCCAAATCATGGGTCAGGTTCATAGATGACACAAGTGTCAATTGGCCTCATGGCGAGAATGAACTAAGCAAGTTTCTGGACCACCTCAATAGTTTGTCTGAAGACATCAAATTCACCATGGAAATAGAAGAAAATAATTGCATTCCTTTCTTGGACATTCTTCTCATAAGAAAGGAGGATGGTTCCATAGGTCACAAAGTTTTTAGAAATAAATCCCATACCGATAACTACCTTCACTCCGATTCTCATCATCACCCTGCCCAAAAAATGGGGGTGCTGCAAACCCTCTTCACTAGAGCTTATAGAATCTCAGATACAGACCATGCTGATGAAGAAATTTCATACCTTAAAAGAGCCTTTGCCAACCTAGGGTACAGCAGTAAAATCATATATAAAGCCATTCAAAAAGCGAAGTCTGTGAAGAATAATAGCAAGACCAAAGACACCCCCACCTCTAGTGCATACCTTCCTTACATCCAAGGTGTCACTGATAAGATAGCTAAGATCCTTAACAAGAAGAATATCAAGACTGCTTTCAAACCCTGGTCCACCATCAAGCAAAGAATGAAATCTGTTAAGGACAGCCAAGAACAGCGTCAGCAAAAAGGGGTATACATCATCCAATGTTCTTGTGGGGATCAGTACATAGGAGAAACCGGTAGATCTGTAAAGATTAGACTCAAAGAGCATAGCGCAGACCTCCGCCATGAAAGGGTCCGATCCTCAGCCTTAGCCGAGCATGTAGGTAAGACTAACCACCATATATGCCTTGAAGATGCCAAGGTTATTGCCAATGAAGACCACCATTTCAAGAGAAAGGTCAGAGAAGCTATTGAAATCATTAAACATCCTAAGAACTTTAATAGGGATGGTGGAATGGAAATTAGTAGAAACTGGAACCCCTTGCTAACCCCCGTAGATCTCAGTGACTAGGTCTGAGTTCCTCGATCAGCTAGCATTATAGCTTGCCCCTCTAGAAACCCTTGTCTGATGAGCTCGTCTCCTCTTTAGTGGCCTAGGTTAAAAGGTATCAATAATAAACAAATAGAGGTTAGTACTTTAATATAAGCAATAATACTAACTAACAATATCAATAAAATACAATTAATGCTAGGTAAAGCATCTACAAATAATATCTATTAGGTATACATAGCAATAATTAATAAAAATTTACAAATAATATTTAAGAGGTTTTCATAAGCAATACATAGGCAATAAGTAATAATTTTTCAAATAACATTTAATAGGTATGCTAAGTAATAATATTTACAAATAAATATTTAATAGGTATACATTAGCAATACATAAACAATAAATTAATAATATTTACTAATAATATCTAAAAGGTATACATAAGCAATAATTAGTAATAATAACAATAATATTATTATTATAAATATTAATATAGTTTAGGTAATACAACTAAATAAAACAAGTCCAATGAAAAGAATAAAGATTTAAAATACTTATAAGCAATTAACTTAAACATAACAGAAATTTGGGTTAGTAATGAAAATTAATAATAAGCAATAAATTAAAAATAAATTGCAATAATTAATAAATTCATTTGTAATATAAGAACAGTAATATAAAGTATTAATTAATAACTAGGAATAAATGAGCATTAATTTTAGCAAATAATAAAGAGCAGTTAGAAGAATTCTCACATTACTAATTAATCTATTAATTATAATGAGAATTAATAATAACAATTAAATAAAAATAATAATTAGTAAATATATATAATTATATATTAACATGATATAAATTTGAAAATAAAAATTAAATTCTTAACAACATATAAAATTCTAGTATTAATAAAAATCAGAATAGTCCAAATAAAAATTTAAAATAAAACAAAATAAAATAAAATAAAATGGTTAAATTAAAATTGTTAGAAGTCGACCAGTTCACTTTCCTAGACATTCTCATATTTATACCTAACATCTGCTTTCTTTTCTTCGCACAATTTATCCTGATGAGGTTTTAGACTCGAAACGTCGATATAAAAAGATGAGTACTGTGGTAAATCCGAACTCTTCTCAGAAACCACCCCACAGTAATCTGCAATCCAAAATATTTCTAGGCATATTAAACGTGAAATATAAGATTTTCAAAATGATGTCCCATAATAGTCTTATGTAATGGGTAATATTGTGAAATATATCTAGTTTGGAATCTGGATCTCCTGAATGAAGTGTTCATGTTAAAGGAATCGGAGATGGATATTTGCGTTCATGTTTAAAGTTTCTGTATAAAGTCGAATTACCAATTCCTCCAAATACTCATAAAAAACCCAATGTGTAATGTGCATTTTTTTATTATGAATTTCCATTGTTACCATAGTGTAGTGGTGTTGGGAAATGTTACACGATAAATGGAAATGGCGTGGCATATGTTTATGAGTGAACATTGTGAATATCAATGTTTCCCTTTATGCAATTCACTTTCTGTACGTTTTAGTTTCTGGTGTCTACGTGACACAAGGATGTAGTTATCTTAGTATTTATGAATTTTCCAACTGTGTATCTACTTTAGAGCATTTTAATTGTGGAAAAGTCTTTTTTCTTGCGTGGTTTAATTTAATTTTTCTGCGTTTTAGTTTTTGGTGTTTATGCGACCCAAGGGTATAGTTTTCTAACTCTTTATGAACTTTTGAGCTGTGTGTAATTTATGATAAATTTTATTATGTTTGAAACTTGAGTCTTGTAAGTTTCTATCTAGTTTTCTTCAATAAGAGTGCCCTATAACTTGTTTGAGGGTAGCGTCTACATTGGTTATCTACCATTGAGTGGAAAACACTGCAAGGGAACTTTTGTTTAACAATTTCTTATATGTTAACTATGAGATTGCACTTTTCAAAGATGAATAAAAAGTGTAGAAACAATTCACAATGGGGTGTTATTTTTTGTGAAGTAAGACATCAGAATATTTCATAGATACGTCTAGCATGTTTCCTTGGTGGTAATTATTGTTGTAACCAAAGTCTAGTTCCAATATCCTGATGAATGGAGAGAAACATGAAAGTGTGGGAACATTCTAAGCATTGGTCGCGAGAATCGTGGGGAAATTGGATAATGTGTTTGTGGTATGAGCATTTGTATCGAAAATATATATGAGTAATTACATTAAAAAGAGAAAAGAGAGGCCAATAGAATTGGTAAATTGGAATTGTTGAATTGGAAAATTTGTACTTTGGTTTTAAATAATAATTGTTGTATTAGATTTAGGTTTTCTAATGTATTTATGTTAAGTTGGTAATACACAATTAAAATAATAATTGAAATATTGAGAGATTAGCGTTGACCAATAAGTAATTTACCACTTATTTTACAAATGAAATATTTAAAACTATTGTGAAGAAATATTGACGTTCTAGTTATGCCAAAGGAAACCGTAGGTACTTATTACTTTTGCCTCATTTTTGGCATTCTATGATGCTTCATGAAGGGCATTCAATATTTTTAATTTTTTCCAATCTATTATATAATGGCATTCAAAATATAAGTTACATTCTTATTTCAATTTATATTCCCTATTATTAGTTATTATCTCATTAAGGAAATTATATATATTTTGTTATAAAGAAAAATAATATTTTTTTTAATACTAATAAAGATTTATACAATAATTATATATTTCATTTATTTTAATCATATTAATAAAATTTACATTTTGAAAATTTGTATTTTTGTATAATTATAATTTCCAAAATATAAATAATGATTAAACATCGAAATAAAGAACATACAATTTAAAAAAATATTTCATAGTATTTTTTAAACTCTCAAATGCATACATGATATGTTGTATTTAAAGTAATGATAATCTATTCACAAGGAAAAAGGACAATATATCTATATGAAATTTTAAGATTCAATCCATAGGAAAATTTTAAGATTTCATCCATTACATAAGATCATAAGGATTTGTACTTTTATGTGTAATAAAAGGTAATATATATTATTTCATTTAGCTAGTTTTATTTCAAAATATTATTGTGGTTTTCTCATATTGAAATTAATTTAGTTTAGTTAGTTAGAAAACTTCCTAAGTCTATATCCATAATATAGTATTCAAATTATAAACATATTAATATTTGTTTTAGATAAAATTAAATAAGTCTTTTATAAATACAATAATTACATTAAAAATTCATTGTTGCTATTAAAGAAATTTAAATAAGTCTCTTTTATTTATTATTATGTTACTAGGAGCTTAACTCTCTACTCATTTTTAATTAATTTTTAAAAATTCATTTAGATTTCCAAAATTTTTTTTAAATTTATAAAAGATATTATAAATAAGTACAAATAAGATATTATAAATAAATTAGTAAATATATATTTTTAAATTAAAAAATTGATTAATTAAAAATAAGGATGAATAATAAATCATGTTCAATATTATCGATATATAAGAAAATTACAATTCACATGTGTGTTTTACATTATGGCCAAAGACATTGTATTCAACCATTATTTCTCACTCTAATATTCAATATAATATGAAGGAAATGACTAACACACTTAATTGCAAACTCAATATCTAGACACACACAGAAGAGGCACATCCATTATTCTCCATTCATAACTAAGACCTTTTATTATCATGATTGTTTCACAATGTCGGTTCATGTTCTCAGTCACTCCTGTACTAATTTGATGACCTAGCTCCCATTTTTACAAGCTCGTTAAAGTCAATGGCCACCAACCTTCGCAATGGGGAATAAGGAGGTGGAGGGTTGATCCACTCATAATGACAAGAATATTTTAAGCCAAGAGAGTGCATGAAAAACCCGAGAGAAGTCAAGCCTCCTATTTAACTTTATCCATATCTAATTGAAAATTAACACAAGCTAATGTCTATAGATATGTTTAAATACATATTTTTAAATTTTTAAATTAACACATTTATATAATAAATATAATTAAAACATAGAGTTAAAAACATTGCTAAACACTCCATTACAAAGTAAATACAAAAACCTTCATTTTATATATATATATATAGATATATATTTTTCTTGTAGTTCTAAAATTCCTTTTAATATTTTGGAAATAAATAATAATAATAATAAATGGCCTCATCATTAAAACTAGCAATGGAAATTTTATTCATGCAAACATCTTTATATATAGAAACTCACAAATATTTATAAAGGGAATTGATGATACACTCTTAATCTATCAACAAAGACGTGGCACTTGGTTCACATGGCTCTCCCTAGCGTGCATTTGTCATTATCCAGTCATGTAGCTGATACAACGTTTCTCATAGAACGGTAGCCAAATTAATGCCAAGGCCTTTGATCATGTTAACCTCTCATTTGCTGCTACTAGTGTCCCTTCCAATAACACTATTGTATTTTCCATCCTTGCGCGCAACCTCTGCTCCACTTATGAAGTTCTTGCTACAACTTGGATTGGAAGGGTACCTTCCGGAGGGGGGTGCACCTGTAACTCATGCAGCTGTGGTCTGAGAGCCCCCAACATAGTCTGATGCTCCTACATAAAATCTTGAAGCAGTTCATTTATGACATCGCGGACCGTCTTTCCAGTGTCATGGAGATATCATTCGGTTAAGGTGATCAGGTTAATGACCAACTTCGAGGCCTTGACCTTCTTCCTTGGTCCTACTCGTTCTGCGATGGCTGGTTGCCTCAACTGTGTGGACATAGTCCTTGGGTACTTTATGTTTCCTCTACCTCTTGCCCTCGCGAGGATGTTACTTGGCCCTCATCCACCTTCATGGTTGCTGCCTCTGCCGCCTATGCTGTTGTTGCTTCTGCAACTTTATTCTACTCAATGGAATTTTGTGCCACTTCACGCACTGCCTTTTCCTTAGTTGTTGTTGTTTCCTGCTGCCTTTTCTCGGCCAATTTTGTTATGCACAGCTTGGCATCATCCTTTTTCTTCTCCTGTGTTGGCTTCTCTAGTTCTGCCAGATTTAAAGTGTGCCATTCCAGATGCCATGTCTCGAATACAATGAAGATAGCATCATTAGTGGCTATAAAACGGAGCTTCGTCCACTTCTTTGTTGTATCCTTGCACTCCATGATGTATACATTATGCATGTCGGCTTTGAATTCTAAAAAACGCTATAGAGGATAGGGAATTGACCATCCTTCGGCAATTCCCCCACTACGAACTTTATGGATAACAACAACCATGTGTAGTGGAAGGTTTTAACTTTCTCTTGGGCTTCGCGATGCTTCTCCAAAAATTCCTTGTAGAGGAATTCAGACCAGTTGAGATGGACCCCCTCCATGCACTGCTCGGTCAGTGTGACTACTGATGCCAGTACGTCATCAGCACGGCACTTCCTCATAACGTTTCCGGCCAGGAGTTGGGTTGCTACGCATACTCCTTTTTCCTTGATGCTCGAGATGGCATATCCCCTTCTCTTCTTCTCCAGCTTGTATTTTTTCTTCATGGTTTTTGCAAGGGCCAAATCACTGCCCTTTCCTTCACCTATGGTTGCGAGGTCCTTTCCTTTACAGAGGAGATAAGAAATGCGGCTCTAATGATATCATTTCTCCCTTAGTGTTATGCTTCATTAGGTTCTTGCTCTCTAGGTGCAGGAACTTCTCGCGGTCAGCAAGGTCCTAGTCTTCAAATTTCATGGCTAGCTCATGGCCTAGGTATGTGCCCTCAAACACAATGCAATTTGGAGAAGTCGGGTCTAGAGTGAACTCTTCATTTTTTCCAGGTCCTTCGGCACTTTGATTTTTCCACTTCATAGAGGGACATACGCGAGCAGTTTTGTTGCAAAGCATATAGGTTGAATATCTTCATCCATATCTTCATCTTCTTCCGCTATGATGATAAGGGCATGTAAATATTCTTCTTCCTCATCTATGCTGACTGTGACAGCTTCTCCTTTATCGGCCATTGATAGCTTACTGCGTAGTGGGTTCCTCGGGGACAAGCATATGGGTGCCATTTCTTGTTTATCTACTTTGGGCCTCGACGTTTCTAGTGATTTGGTGATTTCTGTCGCAACCCTGGCACCTTCTGGAACATCCTCCACCATGCAGGTCTGCGCAGCCTCGCCAGTGGTTACCTGTTCAATTTCCAAGCCATCCTTAGTATCTTTCATTGTATCTTGGTTGTATTTTTTCACTCGAGAACTTAGGGGCTCAATTATCACTCGAGTCTCAATGCTCAGTGCTCTGCTCAAGCGCTTAATTCTGAAATGAACAAGTGTTGTTCGTTGGCCATCCCTTTGCATTTTGTAATGCCTTCAGAATTCGAATTCGACCATTCCCCTCAATTTCAGTCCATTAATGCTTTCTTGGCAGAATATTTTCCCAAATATTGGCCATAAAACACATCTTAAATTCCTGCCACCTACTCCATTTGGCCTTACATTGAGCATCTCATCATGAATAGTGACTCCAATGGTCACTTCCTGGCCAATCCATGCAATAGCACAACCCTCTCTACACGGTCGCAGACCCTGGGACCCTCTACTTTTGCATGCATCCCCAATATTGTGCAACTTCCAGGCAGAATAGATTATAGTCCCGCGCTTACTTTCAACTGCTTGGAGCGCCAAGGCTGTCCTTCCTGTGGCAAGTCAGGTGGTCGCACCACCCATGTAGGGCTCCATCCCATCCTCCACCATGGTTCACGGAGAATGCACACCTTCTTTTGTTGTGATTGGCATTGCAGACTTTACTACTCACAACGTGCTACCTTGGTCACTATGTTTGGTGATATACGGTCCAAGCCAAGACAACAGCCTCACTAGTTCACGATGATAGTGCTCAAACTTTTCAGTATGATTGTTCACACCTTGCCTTACAATCGTAGGTTTTCTGACGCAAAACACTTCCTTTATCTTGCCCTCTAGCTTCTTGAACTTTTTTTCCGTCGAAGCACTTTTCTCCCTCAGTCGTACACGGTCTTTTTCAAGTTCGCGAAATCTAAGGATTCCCTGTTGGATTTCTTCCTCAAGTCTTATGGGTTTTGTTTCTCCCAGCTATGTGATTCCTTCATTCCACGCTTCGCAGTCCGCCGTATCTACAAGTGCTGCTATTTGTGATCTAAGTTTCGCATGCTCCATAGGAATCACAACTACTATTTGTAATTTTATCATGCTCGCCATATTGAACTATGGTGGTGGCAGAGGTGGTGTGGGCGGATATGTGGGTGAAGATGGTGAAACTGGTGGTGGTGTAGGTGGATCTGGTATGAGCAGAATTCGTTGCCTTATCAGACTAATCGCACTTCTTGAAGAAACTTTTGTGATCTATTCCTCGCTTTATCGCTGAGGCAAAATAAAGGGGCTATTCTATATCTCTACACTACCTTCTTTTCTATAGATTGTCCCACTTCACATAGCCCCAAACATCAATTTATTCACATAACTTGCTTTTCACACAGTAGCATTTTAATCTAAGTGTTTAAAGATTTAATGTACTTATCTCAGGGTCCATTGATGAAGCGTTGTTACGCCTCGTTGTAGTTGACTGAAGTATTTACCACGAACTCGGTGATAAACCCTCCTATAAATCGATCAAGCCAATGTTCCATAGCACGCGCAATATTATCTTCTGATGCTTCTAGTGTACAAACCAATTCTGGAATCCACACAATCAGTTTGTCGAGCCAAAACCTCCCCTGACTGTCTGCTAGCTTCGCGATCCAGTCATACAACTCAAAGGGGAAGGATGCAAAGAAAATTACTTGGATTTCCATATATAAGTAGTGCTCTAACCATTTTTCCTTTGATACTCGTGGATTCCTATTTTCTTGCACCACAAACTCGTGAATCTTTCGGTCCAGCCACTCTTCCATTTCTTTCTTTGTGGAGTTCTAATGACATGACATTAGACATCCCTTATGTAGATCTCGGTCCTGGTAACAGAACCATTTGTTGGCTTATTGGGGCCTGACCTAGGTTTAGAGTTGATTTAGCCAAACAAATCCCTATACTACTGGCCCTTTCGACAATAGTCCACATAGCGCAGACTAAGGTCTCACCCGATGTAGTATGGCAGGCTGTTAGAACCACGTTTCCGCACCCTAGAGATGTGTATGAGTTCAAGTGGTTTGCGCTTCGACCCTGCACATACATTGCTACTCGCACTCACCCGTACCTCACAGCCTGTGATGCTACCTTCGTGCAGCCTGACCCGGGGGTCGAACACTATTATTACCCAATTCCTTATTAGTGTTTCTTTGATAGTTGATTAACTTAGCTTACTTGCATGTGTAAAATTATACTTAGCAATATAAATCATTCATACATGTACGTGCAGTAAATAAACAATATATTTGCATATCAAACATGTAATAACTCAAGAATAGATACATAGAATTTGGATAAAACATCTTTTATTATTCTCTTCTTTGGTTATAGACTCAAATCCGCCCTGTGCACTCAGCTACAGGGGTCCGCACACTCAGCTGTGGACTACTAGGCCTCTGCGCACTTAGTTGCAAAGCCTTCTCCTACTCTACAACCCAAGACACACTTTACACTTGCTCCATGCTTCTACTTCTCTATCTCCTACTTCCTTCTAACATTCTCTCTTTTACACTTAGAGCCTTGCTCTATTTATACAATCCTTACAAGATTAGGGTGGACAACCCTATGACTCTAACATATTTTTGTGCCCACAATTCATGGAGCTTTACAACAATATTAGACAAAAACTTGGGTTTTGAGCCCCAAAACATGATGTGGGGGGATTCCATGCCCAACAATCTAGAAGGGTAAATAAGTGAAGGAACAAGTGGAGTATGAGTAGTAAATATTGACCTGATCCAACTAATATGGTATGGTTGAAAGGTAAATAACCTACATCAAAAGCTCCCGAAGCTCATGTAGGGACCAAACAAAAGCCTAAGTAGAGGAAACCTCTTTTTACAGCCAAATTTCCAGCAATGTCAAAGGCAGAGACTTCGATCGAAGGCCGCCGAAGAACTAGAAGCATGAACAATATTAAGACTCCTAAAGTTATAAATTCTAAGTGTATTGATGTTATTTCCTCTCCTAACTCAGATGGGAAGGAATTTCATTCTTCCCCTGAAGAAATTCCTATCTTAGAATCTACATCATGCATCCCCTTCGATATTGCATGAGGTATGGAAACAAAGTCCCCTATTCAGTCCTCACCCAGCGAGAATCTTAGTCAAAAGGTCAACACAGAAGTTCAACAAGCTTCCTCACTAGGGAGAAGTCATAGAAAAACACCAGCAGGTAGTGCCTCTCAACAATCAACAACACCCATGAAAACTCGGATGCCTATAGAAGAAGAAAGCGCGAGGATACTTTTAGTGAAATTACGGAAATAGATTCTTAAAATTCATAAGAAAGAAAACAAGTATCGAGTCTTATTTCAGTACGTCAGAGAAGTTAACCATCAGGTCAAATAAACTAATCCTTAATTGTATTCCCAGAAGGATGAGATGAATCAGAAAAACAACCAATTTCTACATTGGAAAATCTCCAAGATGAAACCAAAGAAAAAGCTAAGTTCTCAAGAGCTTGCTTTACAGTTTAAGAAGTGTTTTGTTCCAATTAAGCATGGGTTGGAGGTCTTGGTTAAGGCTGTTGGTCTTTGACTAGAGTTTCTTTTTCTACCATGTCAGTACTATGTTTGGCATACTATGGCAACACACATGAGGACATGCATTCGAATCTCCATGGGGGAATGTTGGCACCCATTTTTCTCCCCAAGTTTCTGCCTCTTATCCCTATTTTCAGAAACATTTTCCTATGAAATTACTCCTACTACCTACCCTATCACCTACATCACCCCCTAAACCCTACTCATACATGACTAAGAGGTAAATGCACTTAACTCACATCATTTTGATATTTTTGATTGAATTTGAGTGAATTCTTGAGTCATGTCCCTATATGCTAAGTATTTATTCATTGGTTTAGCTCAAAGCTTGGAGATAGGGTTGACAGATCTGCATGAATGGAAGGATGCCTCGTCATCAAACAACCAATCCTTGACTGAGTTTGATATAGTCCAGCCTTGTGGCTCTTTCCTCTTGTTCTGACCATCGAAGTTTACTGAACGGTCCGTGAGGACAAGCATGATGCTTCCAGGATCAATTTGCTATGTTAAGTGTGATAATTCTAAGGTCGGAGATCCTCTAGATCAGAAATGGCAAGTCTCCATCTCTAAAAGCAGAATAATGATTTTTTCTAATACTAATAAAGATTTATATGATAATTATATATTTGAATTTTTTCAATCATATTAATAAAATTTACATTTTGAAAAATTGGATTTTTATATAATTATAATTTCAAAAATATAAATAATGATTAAACATCGAAATAGAGAACATACAATTTAAAACAATATTTTATAGTATTTCTTAAACTCTCAAATGCATATGTGATATGTTTATTTAAAGTAATGATAATATATTCACGAGGAGAAAAGACAACATATCCATATGAAATTTTAAGATTCAGTCCATAGGAAAATTTTAAGATTTCATCCATTACATGAGATCATAAGGATTTGTATTTTTATGTGTAAAAATAGATAATATATATTATTTCATTTAGCTACTTTTATTTCAAAATATTATTTTGATTTTTTCATATTACAATTAATTTAGTTTACTTAGCTATAAAACTTCCTAAGTCTATATTCATAATATATATTCATAATATAATATTATTAATATTTGTTTTAGATAAAAATAAAAAAGTTTTTTACAAATACGTAATTACATTAAAAAGTCATTGCTTTGTTCCCCTAAGAAAAATTGTAATTTCATTAATGGAAAGAAATTACATTTTGTAGATGCATGTAATCATATTCAGATCCATGCAAGGAGGTAACAATATCCAAAATATACTGTAAGAAAACCACAATGTATAGAAAACTGAAAAGTATATTATACGATAAATATATACAAACGATATTGTCCATATGCCACAGTGAAATTAGGTGATGATGTCCATGAAAGGCGGGTGGTAGTACTAGTAGTGTTCACCATCACGCACTTCTCAGACCAACCAGACGCCTGGCTTCCTGTTCGCTGCTTCTTTTGAAAGGCTGTCAGCAGCTGTGTTACGCTCCCTGAAAATGTGTTTGCATGTAAAAGAGTCAAAAAATGAAATCAATCTTAGAGTCTCATCCAATATATGACTGAAAGTATAAGTAGAGCATCTAGAAGTTCTATTCAAGCAATCACAAACAATTTTGGAATTCCCAAATAATTTTATGTCTCTACAATATTTCTCCAAGGCAAATTGTATAAGGAATTCTGTTGCTAATAATTCTGCAAAGCTATTTGTCCCTCTTCTTAATCCCAAGAGCATGTTGTATGAATAATGAGGAGATATATGATGTATATCCACCCCGCAGCAGCCATGCTCCTATGTTGCCCTGTCAAAGTATGCCCAAGGCATGTTGTGGTAAATATGTTAAGAAATAATACATTTGGGCCTCGGGGGAGGTGGGTCGTCTGGGAAGACAATATAGTCAACGAATACCTTCACTACAATAATAGGCCAACAAGGAGGTAAATTCTAGAAAATTATATTATTTCGAGAGATCCAGATGACCCAGCAGATCAGAAGGGGAAGGTTACGCTGCTTGGAGGAGGAGACGGAGGCAAACCAGATATTCCAGGCCTCTAAGATAGATGTGGAAAACCAATTGTAAGGGGGGGTGACGGCAAGTATAACAATGTCCCATAGTTTTAGGAATCTTGTTTCTCTAGATAGACCACATGAGTAGTTGAGTTGTAGGGGGTACCTTCAACTTCCAAAGATGTTTCCACCATGCTTCAATGGTGTGTGGTTTCCTTGTTTCTAACACCACCAAATAGCCATCCTTAGGAGAATATCTCGTTGTCTTTGAGAGGGCCCATATGATCTCATCTTCTCCATCAATAATACGGATGTGTGCTTCAGTAAGTGCCTGAGTATATTCATCCCAGAGCTGAATCCATTGAGGAGGGATGTTTAATTGAAGTGCAGATTTCCAGGCCAGATGTAGAAATGTAGAATTTTCTCCATCTGCAATATGAGCAATGTGAGTAACATTATGGTCATGTAGGTGTTGTATGAGATCAAAGGCAGCCTGTGCATGTTCCCGCAACCGATCCATGAGTCTATTCCAACTCGTACACTATGTCCCGAGTGGATTCTCCATGTAAGTTCATCTCTGATAAGATCTAATGCCTTAATTATAGCCTTCCAAATAGTCGAAATCTGAGTAGTGCTTCTTAGTGGCTGCCTAATCCAGTCAATGATCTGCATTGGGGCAATGTATTTTTATGTGGTCACTTTTGTCTAGAGGCTGTCAGCTATTACCCGGTTGGCTTCCCTTCCATAAAAATCTGCAACAAAGGGCTTGTATCTTGGTGAGTATACCCCTAGGAATCCAAGCCAGTGACATCCAATAAATAGGAGTGGCTTCCAAAACACTCTTAATGAGAGTGAGATGGCCAACACAAGATAGATATTTGAGCTACCAGATGTTGAGTCTTTTCTCCATTTTAGAGATGAGTTGGGTCCAGTCTGCAATCTTGTAGCCCAAGGGCTTTAACTTATACCCCAGGCATTTTAGGCCTTCTACAAGGCTCAGATGTGTAAACTGGAAGCGATGAAGTGCAAATTGAATCTCATGTTGTGAGCATGCTACTGCTATCAGCGTTGATTCTGTATCATTAATCAACAGACCAGTAGCCACCATAAATAAGGAAAAGGCGACTTTAATATTGGTAAGATCATCAATGCTACCATTGAGAAATATTAGAACATCATCCACAAAAATTAAATGTGTGAGCATACAATCATCTGTTATTTTGATTCCCAATAGTCTACCTCTTTTGTGTTCATCCTTAATAAGCTTGTTGAGCCCCTCCATGATAAGGAGGAAGACAAACGGTGAAAGCAGACAACCCTACCTCAATCCTCTTTCATAAAGAAAGAAAGCAGTTCCACTTCCATTAACCAGGATGCTTAATGGAATGTTAGTTATACAACTCATGATCCATTTGATGTATATGAAGGGAAAATCCAGATGGGTTAATAGCATTCTAATGTATAACCAATTTACTCAGTCAAAAGCCTTAGATAAATCAACTTTTAGGATCATACCTTTGCATTTCTTGGTATGTAGGGTGTGCAAAACTTCCTAAGCAGTGCCCACAACCTCATGAAGCTACTGATCTTGGAGGAAGGTGAATCATTCTGGAGAGATGTGATTGGAAAGAATAGGCCACATCTGATTGGCAATGATCTTTGCTATTATCTTGTAAATGCAGTTGCAAAGAGAGATAGGGTGCTATTCATCATAGTAGGTCGGGTTATCAGATTTAGGGATAAGTGCGATGAAGGTAGTGGTGATGGATGCTGCTATATGTCCACTGTTTTTGGAGTCCTCAATAACTTCCAACAAATCTAGACCTATGGTGTCAAAAAAAGCTAGGAAGAACTCAATAAACCATCTGTTAGGTCCAGGCTTTTGTCTTTATTAAACCAATTCAAAGTGGCCTCTAGCTCTTCCAAAGTAACCTCTTTGACTAGATCACTTCCCTCCTCTTGCTTCATAAACCGTGGAAAATGTTGTGCAACTCTAATGATGTCTGCCAGATTTACTTCCCGAGGGGTACTATATGATCTTTTGAAATGAGAGGTTGCCAGTGAAGCCAGTTGCTAAAAAGTGTTTGCAGCTTGTCGTTTTCATTATGTAGCTACCAAATAGTATTTATTGCCTTCCTTCCATTGGTGAACTTATGCTAGAATTTGGTATTTGCATCCCCGTCCTACATTCAAATCGCCCTACTTCTCAATCTCTAGATTTCTTCACAGTATTTAAGGATTTTCCCTCTAGCGGTGTATAGGGATGTAATCTGCTCCTTATGTTCTATTGTGCGGTATAATCCTCCTTGTTCATTTTCAAAGACAAATAGTTCAGACTCTATCTATCTCAGAGAGAGTTCATCCTGAGTCCTTTTGATGTGCGGGAATTGCTTGGACATTTTCTTCAGCCCTGTAAGATTGTGAATAAAACCATTTGTGATATTTCCTCCTGCCCCAGGGGGGTTTTCTTTCCAGAAATCAGTTACCATGTTGACATATGAGGACTCCCTGAGCCAGGCAGAGTAGAATTTATAAGGTCCTTTGGGCTTTGATCTACCTCCTTTAATTAAATACAATATAAATAGGGAGGTGAACACATATCCCCCCCCGATCCAACCCATTGTCTGATGTAGAGCCCCAAATGAAGTACATTCTCTTTTACTAAGAAACGATAGAGTGTGTGTGCCAGGCCATTCTGCCTGGTCCAATTATTTCTCTAGGTAGCTTGTACCTTGGCTGAAGGGATGTCTATCAGTTGATGAGAATCCAGGATGAATAAGAAATAATTTGAGAGAGAATATCTCTTTGCTCGATGTCCCCAGGACTTAGAGTGACCGATGGAGAAATTTAGGTCCCCTCCAAGTATCAAATGATCAACAAAAAATAAATCTGAACCCATGCGTTTATCCCAAAAATCGGATATGTTCTAATATGACCCATAAATGTTGAAAATTATAAAATCCAAACCCAGGTCTGTTGAATGAATGTCAGCTCCAATATGTCCATCCCCTCCCCAAAAATTGAGTAATTTGATAGAAAGAGAGTTATATCCCAAAAAATTACCCCCAGATATTCCATGTGCATCAAGACCAGTGAACTTCCACCGAGGAAACAGATGCTCAAGGGAAAGGGTAATGGCAGCAGTAGGGCCAAGTGTCTCCTATAAAAATATTAGGTCAAGCGAGTTGGTTGTAACTAACTGACGAAGTGCTAGTTTTTTGTCAAGCATAGCAAGCCCTCGACAAATGTAGGAGATAATCTTCATGGTGGGGATTCAGAGGGTGTTTCTCTTGCTCTAAGTACCCCAAGAATAGTGGACTGCTTACTCAAAGCTATTTCATCACCCGCCAGTGATTGAGCAATAGTGAGGGAGGAGGGTCGACCTCTTTGGAGTTTATGCATAGGGGGGTGGGAATGATGTCGAGGCTGACATGGACAATCATCTTTCTATTGTTTTTTGAGCCGATCAGATACCCAGATGCGGGAGGGGCTAGAATGGAGGATGTAGATGGAGGTGGAGGGGAAAACGACAGGGAGGGAGGTGTGGGAGTGATGATAGGATGTGAGGAAGAAAAATTGTTGTTAATCTGTGTGGAGGTAGCAATGAAAGTAGCTGAACCCATACCCATAAAATGACCAGATGATAATATATCATGTAAATATGTGTTGCAAAGAGAGGAAGTAGTGGAAGGAATTCTCCTACCTGAAGTATTGGAGTCTCTGAAGGCCGCTAGGATTTGCTCAAGCGGTGGGGGAGGAGGTCTGTGGGGTGTCCTGCCACGCTTCTTCTAGGCTGCCTCAGTAGATGTCCTTGCCATAGCCTCTGAGCCTTTCTATGCATCTGCCTTCCCTACTAGAGATTTTGTATTCTGAGGTTGTTCCTCCTGCAATGGTGTCTCCTGTGCCGATGGCTCCTGACTCGGGTTCCTTTTGTATGCCCCTCCATTAAGGGGGAAATCTTTAAAACGATGCCCCACCTTGTGACATCTCCTGCATCTAGATGAGACTGCCTCATAGTCCAATCTTCTGCCTTGATGCATTCATCTATTGAATGTTTATGTGTTCCAGTAAGCCATCTGTGAGATCCAAGTGGACAAGAATCCTACCAAAGGCCATACGCCCTGTAATCTCAATGGAGTCATTGAAAGTGAGGTAGGTGTCAATAGCATTCCCAATTGACTTGAAAACATCCTCCATCTAGAAATGAAAGGGAAGGCCTGGGAGGTGTACCCAAATAGGCCCAGCATCTACCCTTTCTTACTTAGGATCAAACATTAGCGTCCACCTCCTAAGTAGCACAAGTGCTTGATTGATATGCCATATTGTAGAAAGTACCCAGTTGGTGTGTGCAAGGCAGTTGAAACGTAGAGTGAACCAACCTTTGATGAAATTTTGCACCATTGGGGCATATTTTAGATGATGGCCCCATACCTTCGAGGTCCATTACTGAAGTCATTCCACAGTAAAATGTCTGTCGCGGACACAACCAACAAGTACTTTTTCTGCAGTGTCCATGGAGTCCAATAATTGAGTGTCCTCAGAGAGTTTTAGTAACACCTCACAGTTCTAGAGCTTTAGGCGCCTTTTTCTCTTTGAATCCCTGTGAAATCTAGTAGTTAAAACCTCTGGTATGTGAATGGTTGAGCAGCTGACGAAATTGGAGATTCCCTAGATCTAGAAGTGGTATTCGATGAAATGGAGGTGGAAAAGCCCAGAATGGGGCCAATTCCTGTGAAGTTAGCCAGGGGAGGAGCCACAGAGGATATATGGACTGATGTAACGGGCACCTGTGTAGCAGATACTAAGTGGTGGACAACTGAGGTTATGCAGGAGACAGATGAAGGGGTATTTGAAACAGGTACCTTCATGAGGGTTTGCTCACCAGGGTTAGACGGAGGCCCAACAAAGGTTAGGGAATTTAGTGAGAGTGGTTGAGAGATGTAATTAGGAATTTCCAGGGCATCCTCAGGTAGTGTAACAGATGGAATGTGAGAGCTGGAAATGGAAGGAAGGGCGTCTACTTCATCGGAGAGCCCATTATAAAAGGTAAATATCCAGCCGATGTGGTCATGGGATGTGTCCAGATGGGCACATCTTCCAAAGGGTGGGTGGTATAATTTATAAGCTCTTCCATAACTATCAAAACGACAGGCTGACAGCTGCCTATAAGGTCAATGCAAAACAGGAACGAAGGTATGTCGGTGGGTCAAAAAAAGCCACTTAAAAAATGCTTAAACGGGATGTTCAAAACTGTTACAAGTTGAATGGTGAAGGAAAAATCCAAAATGCAAGTCAGTATACTATTATAGGGGCAGTCGCTAAAATCATATTGTAATCCCTGTAAACCGCAGACGGACCCTGCAGTGTAACCCTAACCCCATCTCTCATTAAAAAATCACCATTAAAAATTCATTTTTGCTATTAAATAAGTCGAATAAGACATGATTGTTCATATATATTCTCTTTTAATTATTATTATCTTACTAGGAGCTTAACTTTCTACTCATTTTTAATTGATTAAAAAAAGAATTACTAGATTTCCAAATGTTTCTTTGAAATATATATATATATTATAATATATATATAATATAATATATATATATATATATATATATATATAAAATTATTAATTAAAAATAAGAATGAATAATAAATCATGTTCAACATTACCCAAATATATATATAAGATTTAATTTTTTACTCATTTTTAATTGATTTTAAAAAATTTACTAAATTTAAAAAAAAAATTGTGAAGCTTGGGAAGTCCATTCCATTATCTATTATATAATAAGAAAGTTTACACCACACAGATTAACCACGTGGCCTCAACTTGCCCCGAGGGGAAACCAAGTTTGTTTGCCACTGGTTGGTGTTGTAATTCATCCAAAAAATTATTGTTTTAATCTTTCCAGCTAGGCTAGATACTCTCTATCTCATGTCCACACACTACATAACTATAAAAAATGACATTTGCAACATAAAAATTTAAAGCTAACCGCATAGACCAAAATTATGCATGGGGATGAGTCTAATCCTTCTATTCCTATGAGACAGATGTGATGGGAGCTAGATCCTCAATTGATGCTCGTGGCATGCCATACAACTGCAGAATGTAAGGGATGTGGCAGTCAATTTTGTCCATCATAATATCTTGTTTGTGTAGATGGAAGAGAATTTTATTCGTGTCCTTGTAATTCGACATTCCTTGTCACCACCATACCCACGGATATCTATTCCATTGCCTTGCCTATTAGATTCTTTATTAGCCAATACATGTAGAATGTTTACATATGAATTCTAAAATAGAGAAAATAAACAATGTGAGAGCATAACACATAAAACACATATACACAGATATTTTACCTGTATCCCAAAACTAGACTACCAGCTTGATTTTTCATTATGTTCCTTTCAATGTTAAAATACATATTTATACATGATGAAACGTCTAATACCATGGATAAAAAACCATCATATCCAATACCATGGACCCAAAATCATCACGTCGAAAAACATGTGCGAAAATCGTGCGTAAAACTGTAGGTGGGTCTGCCCATCCTAACATAGGGTCCAAAACCAAAATTTTCCAAGGCGTTGCCCTGGACCCCATAAAGTGGAGTTACGGGTATGCCTCAAATGCCCTGTGACCCCGGCCCCCCGCCCCCCCCCCTGCCCACTATACAATCGGTGCAACGAAGGGGGGATCCACAAATTTGGTAGAGAACACAACAAATTGATGCACTTAGCTTCATATGAAATTTTAATATCAACAGATGCTAACTCACTTAATATAGTATCAGATGCATTCAGATGCTCTATCACCGAGTCTCCATCTTTCATCCTCAGGTTATATAGCTTTTTCCACAGGAACAGTTTATTCACTAGAGACTTACATTGGTACAAAGTCCCTAACATGTCCCATAAGGCCTTCCCCATAGCTTCCCATGATACATTCAACAATACTGAATCTGAGACACACAATCATATTGTGCTCTTTTCCTTTCAATCCAACTTCTTCCATTCTTCATCGAACACTCCCATTGGTTTAGTACCCATATCTACCACGATCCGTTGATCTTTATCCACCACGAGATCCTCCATCTTGAGTTTCCATAACTCAAAATTATGACTATTAAATTTCTCGATCTCTATCTTTCCACTACTCGCGATCTTCTTTCACCGCGAGAATCGATCTTGTAGCTATCCCACTGAACAGGGTCTACCACAAGCCCGAGCGAAACCCCTCAGCAACAAAGGCATCCCCTTGAAGCCAAAATTGCTCTGATACCAAATGTAGGTTTTAACCCCATACATAAATCACTTGCATACAAATTCTAAAACACAAAAAATAAACAATGCGAGAGCATAACACATAGAACACATACACAGAGATTTTCCCTAGATCCAAAAACCAGGGCTACCAGCCTGATTTTTCATTATGTTTCTTTCAACGTTACAATACATATTTATACATGACGAAGCATCCAATACCATGGACCGAAAACGAAAGGGGGATCTGCCCCCTCCCCCCCGCCCGGCTACACAATCAGAACAATGAAGGGGGGACCTGCCCCCTTTCTAGCCCCCTGGTTAACTATGTGGGCTAGTCATGGAAAGAATATAACGGAACCAAAAACCTGTTACCACCATACCCATGGATATTTGTTCCATCGCCTTACCTATTTGACTCTTCATTATCTAACACAAGTAGCATGTTTGCTTGAACTATGTGATTCTCCCACGGGTGTTCCCTAGATGTGGAGCAATAGTCCTTCAATAATCCATCTTTTCCTCTGTTGCAATTCCTTTCTTTACCTCATCTTGCCATTATTCCAACAATTTTCAAATGCCAACATGTGTCCACTCACGTTAAGCCTCGATTGCTTTAGTGATGAGGTCATCTACTGATTTCTGACTCCCACGCGTTTCCAATGTGCATGTCCCCTTATTTGTCCAAGGATTTCGACTTCTCCTTCCCCACCCGCATTCTCTTGTAGCACAAGCCATGACCTGTGTGCTAGAACACTGTTGACACCCATAAAAAGTTAGACTCAAATCTAAAATTTTCATCATACACCACCTTGCCTATTCTTATTTCTTATCTCCTCCATTTCTCACTGCATATGTGCAGGGGTGGGCCGAAGCCTGCAGATCCTAGAGTGGAGCTATTTGACCCTTACCTTATGGCCCACCATTGTTCCCTTCACTCTTACTATGGATTATATGCAAGTCATCCCACCCCGTTTCAAGTCGAGCCGAAAGCCCCTGCTTGATTCTAGTAGTACACTTGCATTGGTTCGAAATCCTTGCTCCCTCGGCCCAAAGATAAATGGATTTTCCTCTCAAGTCTCCCCCACTAGTTTTCCACTCACGATTCCTGGCCTTGCCATCAATGATCTCATCCTTAAAACTAACAATGAAAACATTATTCTTGCAAACATGTTTATATATGTAAATTCACAAAGCCTTATAAAGGGGATTGATCATGCACTCTTAATCTATCAACATAAAGCATTTCTTGAGTATATTGTAATGTTATTTAAAAGAATGAAACAAGTAAAGTAAAATTATTTCTTAAAATTTTACAATAGCATAAACAAAATAGAAACTGAAAAGTTTCCTTAAAAATTTTAAATTTATTATTTGTAATTTGTAGCTTCTGATATAAATTTTCAATTTATTAATATTTTTGAATTTATTAACTACGGTGTGCTTTCCTGCTTTCCTACCATCAGAGTAATTAACAAAAATGAAAGAAGGCACATTAACAGTAATTGAAAAAATGAAGTCATATTAACAAAAATGAAAGAAAATAATATAAAATTATTTGCATTACCATAGAATATTTTAAACGTTGTTCTGACTAATGCTCAATACGTACCTTGTTCTCTTGTTCTCTAATGAAAAATAATAATATATTGCTTGTCATATTGAGTTCATTTATGAAAACTCCCCGTCATTGGTAAGATTGTGGTAGAATTCTCCATCATGTTAAATTTGTTTAAAGAACAAGTCTTAGAGATGTCAAAGATTACAGCTGATACATAAGGATAACGATAATGAGCAAACTCTTGCCATGCGTCAATAGCCTTCTAATGCCCAGTTGACTACTGAAAGTAATAGAGGATCGGATAATCTTTCTGACTAACGCCACTCACAAAAATACACTCACGCCACGGTGCAGCACAAAAAACAAAAACTAAATTTTGCGGAACAAAAGCTACAGACATCCACACATTTTTCTCAACATCATACTTCATCATTTTTCATATTACAATTAATTTAGTTCAATTAGCTAGAAAACTTCATAAGTCTATATTCATAATATAATATTCAAACCATAAACTTATTAATAATATTTGTTTTAGATTAAAAAAATAAGTTTTTGACAAATACATAATTACCTTAAAAAGTCATTGTTTCTATTAAAGAAATGGAATAGAACATAATTTTTGGTATATATTCTATTTTGTTTATTATTATGTTACTAGGAGCTTAACATTCAACTCGTTTTTAATTGATTTTCAAAAATTAAAAATTTTTGGTTTTCAAATATTTTTAAAATTATATATATATATATATATAAGATTTTATTTTCTATCACTTATAATTTTTTTAAAAAAATTACTAAATTTTCAATTTTATGTTTTTTGTTAGCTTGGCATATCTATATCATTTTCTATTATATAATAAGAAATTTTATACCACACAGATTAACTAGGTGGCCTCAACTTGCCCCAAGTGGAGACCAAGTCTCCTCAATATTGTTTTAATCTTTCCATCTGTGCTAGATACATGTCTATCTCATGTCCAGACACTATATAACTATAAAAAAGGACATTTTTGACATAAAAATTCAAAGCTAACAACATAGACCAAAATTATGCATGCGGATGAGTTTAATCCTTTTGTTCCTCTAAGTTAGATGCGGCGAGAGCTAGATCCTCAGCTGGTGCCCCTGGCATGCCATACAACTCCAAAATACAAGGGATGTGGCAATCAATTATGTCCATCCTCATATCCTAATTGTGCAGCTTGAAGAGAATTTTCTCCATGTCCTTGTAATTCGACATTCCCTAAACTATCAGCGCCTTACCCATGGATATCTGCTCCATCACCTTACCTAGTAGAATCTTCATTAGCTAGTACAAGTAAAATGTTTGATTGAACTGTGTGATTCTCCCACGGGTGTTCCCGCAACAGTCCTTCAACTATCCATCTCTTCCTTCATCTCACCTCCTTTATTTACCTCCTCTTCCCATTCTTCCAACAATTTTCGAATGCCAACATCTGCTCCCTCACGGTAAGCCTCTGCTGCTTTAGTGATGAGCTTCTCTATTGATTTTCGACCCTTGTGAGTGCTCATCCCATTATCTTTCCAGGGACTCCGCCCTCTCCTACGGTGCCCACATCCTCTCGCAGCACAGGCCATGACCTCCCCACATCTTCCTACAGCACAGACCATGAGCTGCTCACTCCTCCCACAACGCAGGCCATGCCCCGTGTGTCAGAACACTTTTGACACCCAAAAAAATTTAGACTCAAATTTATAAATTTTGTAATACACCACCTTTCTTGTTCTTGTTTCTTCTCTCCTCCATTTCTCGCTGCATATGTGCACGGGTGGGTTGAAGCCCATAGATCCCAGAGGGGGGGTCTTTGACCCTTACCTATGGCCCGACATTATTCCCTTCCCCCTTAGTATGGATTGTATGGAGGTTGTCCCACTCTGTCTCAAGCCAAGCCTAGTGGCCCTCCTTGATTCTAGAAGTACGCGTAAGTTAGTTCCAAATCCTTGCTCCCTAGGCCCAAAGATAAATGGCTTTGCCTCTGGAGTCCGCCCGGCTAGTTTTCCACTCACGATTCATGACTTTGTCATCAATGGTCTCATCCTTAAAACTAACAGTGGAAACTTTATTCCTACAAACATATTTATATATGGAAACTCGCAAAGCCTTATAAAGGGGATAGGTCATGCACTCTTAATCTATCAAGAAAGACATGGCACCAAATATAAAGTCAATTCATTTTGACTCATAATTAATTAAAGAAAATTTCGCAATGTTAATGACCATGAGGATTTGGAGCTTAACATTCCCATTGTGAATGTTATTCAATCTCTACCTTTGAAATAAATAAGTTATCTGTCTTTCCATTTTTTGTTCAGATTGACACATCCATTCCATTTTCTATTATATAATGAGAAAATTTACACCACACAGATTAATGAGGTGGCCTCAACTTGCCCGCAGGGGAGACCAAGTATGTTGGTCACTGGTCAGCGTTGTAAGCTACCCAAAAACAATGTTGTTTTAATATTTCCAGCCATGCAAGATACATGTCCATCTCATGTCCAGAAACTACATAATTGTAAAAACTAACATTTTAAACATAAAAATTGAAAGCTAATGACATAGACCAAAATTATGCATGGGGATGAGTTTAATCCTTTTGTTTCTCTGAGGTAGATGTGATGAGAGCTTGATCATTAGTTGATGCCACTAGCATGCCATACAACTCTAAAATGCAAGGGATGTGGCGGTAAATTCTCTCCATATCCTGCTTATGTAGTTGGAAGAGAATTTTCTCCATGTCCTTGTAATTTGACATTCCCTGAAATGTCACCTCCATACCCACGGATATCTCCTCCATTTCCATACCTAGTAGACTCTTCATTAGCCAATACAAGTACAATGTTTTCTTGAACTATGTTGTTCTCCCACGGGTGTTCCCTGGATGCGAAAAAATAGTCCTTCAATTATCCATCTCTTCCTTCGTCCCCTTATTTGTCCATTGAGTCGGGCCTCTCCTAGGGCACCCACGTCCTCTTGCAGCACAAGCCATGACTTGTGTGCTAGAATACTATTGACAACTAGAAAAAGTTAGACTCAAATTTAGAATTTTCATAATACACCACCTTTCTTGTTCTTGTTTCTTCTCTCCTCTATTTCTCACTACATACGTGTAGGGGTGGACCGAAGCCCATAGATCCTAGAGGGGAGGTCTTTAACCCTTACCCCATGGTCCGCCATTGTTCCTTTCCCCCTTACTATGGATTGTATGGTCGTCCCATCCCATCTCAAGCCAAGCCTAGTGGCCCTCCTTGATTCTAGCAATACATCTACATTGGTTCCAGATTCTTACTCTGTGGGCCGAAAGATAAATGGCTATGCCTCTGAGCGCCCCCGCTAGTTTTCCACTCACGATTCTTGGCCTTGCCATCAATGATCTTATCCTTAAAACTAACAATGCAAACATCTTTATATATGGAAACTCACAAAGCCTTGTAAAAGGAATTGATCATGCACTCTTAATCTATCAACAAAATCACTCTTAATTAATGAAAGAAAATTTCTCAATATCAATGACCATGGGGAGCTTTGGAGCTTAACCGTCCTATTGTGAATGTTATTCAATCTCTACCTTTGAAATAAAAAAGTTATCTATTTAAATAATATTTGAATAATTATAAAAAAAATTATATTTGAATAATTATAAAAGTAATGGAAAAAAATATGCTTACTCCATATAACATACATTTACACTTTAAAATATAGAATATTTGAATCTAATGAAATTAAATTGAAAAAACACACGTCTTCTTCTACATTTGCTCAGAGTATGGAATATTTTTTTTAACGGAAACGGATATGATATTTTATTGAAACTGTTGGAAAATGAGAGGGGCTTTGCCAAAGCAGCCCAGATTACATTCTGCTTACACTTTAAGAGCAGCTGCTAACACTGAACCGTTGTGGAGGTGTTTCTATAGTTCTGACCTCATTGATGAACAACCACCCTCTATCCAAAGGGCTCCCTCTGTTTGCCATCAAGTCCGCTTCGCTGTTTGAAGTTCTGAGAATATGGAAAATTTTGTATGATGCAAAGAATGCGAGGACTCTTTTCAGTCTTTCCAGAGTTCTGTTGAGGTCAGCATTTCTGAAGAGCTCTCCAGCGATCAGCTTCTTTATGAGGATCTCCGAGTCTCCAAAAATCTGGATATCCTTAATTCCTTTTTCTCTGGCGATTTGACAGGCTTTAAGAAGGCTGAGCAATTCAGCTTGGTTGTTAGTCTTCACACCGAGACCCCAGTAGAAAGAATCTTTGGAACGCCCTTCAGGAGAGAAGATGATACCGCCGGTGCCCGAGGGACCGGGGTTTCCTTTAGAAGCCCCGTCAAAGAATATTGTGAACTGGTTTTGAGCTCTCCACCAAGCCTGAAATGATTCATCTGCGTCTCTCTTCTTCCAGGCAGGGAGCTCTAGCTTAGGGGAAAGGAGGATTTTCCTAATTTGCAGATCAAACTTACCAATCCATCGCTTCTCTATCTGCTGGAGAAATGCGTCCTCTTTAAAATACTGTTGTTGTACTATTTCAAGCAGCAGAGATCTAGCCTTAGCTGCTACTTGCAGGGGAGACAGATGGTAATCCTTGAATACCTTCTGATTGCGGGCCAACCAGATCTTCCAATAGACGATTTTGGGCAACGCATTCCAGATTTTATGCCAGATCGACTTTTGGGGGATATGCCGAGGGTACCGGTGGTTCCATTCAGTGAAGAGGTCTGGTATTGAGATCTGGGCAGGGGAGGATATGTGAAGATCTTGGAGCGAAAATCCCCAAACATCCTTTGCAAACTGATAGTCAATGAAAATATATTGTGATGTCTCGGCGTTGCATCTGCAGAGGGCGCACCAGTGAGGGCCAGTGAAACTTCTTTTGTTTAGATTTTCGCCTTTAAGTATCTTGTTCTGAATCAACGTCCAGGCAAAAAAATTTACTTTCGGGAGAGCTGCGGGATCCCAGATGCTATTCCACAGCGCCAGACTATGGTTGCTGATTCCCGTTGCCTGGAAAGCTTTATATCCTTCCGCAGCTGTGTAATCGCCAGAGCGGCCCCAGCCCCATCGGTCTTGCATCGATCTATGGATCGGGGCAGCGTCGATGAGCAGGTTCATGAAGATTTTTTTTTGCTGTTGGAGATGGTTTGGAGGTGCAGGGATTGCCCAACCAACCCAATCGCCTCTCTGATCCCAATCTGAAATGTCGAACAGCCTTATCTTCCCAGCTGAAATTAACCAGTCTCTTATTCCTGCAATTTCTTCATTATAAGTTAGAGCATTTCGCCCCATTATCCTGTCCTGCCAAAGCCTAATTCCCTTGTCGTTCCCTGGGATTCAGTAGATGTAACGTTTGAAGATTTTGTTGCTTTTGTAGTAGAGCTTCCACAGCAACGTGCAGTTGGCTGTGTAGTCCAGATGGAGGTTTCTCAAATCATTGTTGTTTGTGTATTTTTCTCGCAGAATTAGACTTACAGGATGACTTGGTTCTTTAAATATTTTCCACAGGATCTTGCTTCCTAAAGCGAGATTGGTCAGGGAAGGATCTCGGATGTGCAATCCTCCTTCATCAATGGGTTTCTTGACTGTTTCCTAATTTACAAGGTGGAGTTTCTTGTCGTTGCCCCTGCCTCCTTGCCAGAGGAAATTTCTAAGCAGCGAGGAGATTTGATCCATGATATTTCTGGGAGCGAGCAGAAATGCAGCTTGGTAGATAATTAATGAAGAGAGCTGCGATTTAATTAAGATGACCTTACCTCCTTTAGTCAACCAGTGGCCTCCCCATTTCGAGATCTTGGATTTGAATTTGCAGATTATGTCAGTCCAAAGCGATCTCTTATTGACTCCTGAGATTATGGGTAGACCGAGATATCTGATTTTCTCCCAATGAGAGTGCCCTTTGAAGCCAAGAGTGTTGGCTATGTTGGAGAGGGTCTGCTGATCTATGTTCCAACTGTAAACTTCACTTTTGTTTTCGTTTACCAGTGCCCCTGAGACTTTACAGTAGTTCTTTATGACCTTGCTGAAGGCTTTTGCAATTCTGATTGAGGTGCCCCCCAGAAGGATCGAGTCATCTGCAAATAAAGCGTGATTCAGAGAGCTTGTTCTGTTGGAGGATTTAAGGCCCGGAATGGATCCTGTCAATCTTTCGGCTTCAAGTTTTCTGCTTAAGGCTTCAGCCAAGATGATATAAAGGAAGGGGGAAAGCGAGCATCCCTGCCTGATGCCCCTCTTGGCTTTAAAAAAGTTTGCCGGCCTGCCATTTATGAGAGGAGCTATCCAGGGATTGTTCATGCAAGCTCTAAGAAGGTTGACAAACTGCATGGAGAAGCCAAAGGAAAGCAAGACTTTACTGAGGAATGCTCTATTGACTCTATCAAACGCATTCGCCATATCAAGCTTTATTATCATGCCTTTCTCTTTTCTCTTCTTACTAGAGTGAATGGTCTCCTGGACTTGAATGACGTTGTCCAAGATGTGTCTACCTTTTACAAAGCCTCCTTGGGCAGAAGAGATGATTCTAGGTAGCATGGGCTTCATTCTGTTGGCCAACAGCTTTGCCAAAATCTTATAGGAAGCATTACAAAGTGAAATTGGCCTGAATCTAGCGAATGTTTCCGGATTAGAGTCTTTGGGGATCAGGGCAAGGTAGGTTGAGTTTGTGCTGCCGCCAACTTTAGCTTTAGACATGAAACCCCTTACCATCTTTTGAAGATCATTTTTTATGATGTCCCAACACACTTTACAGAAGTGAATGGTAAAACCGTCTGGCCCGGGGGCCTTGTCGGAGTCCATGGACCAGATTGTCTTGATTATTTCTTCCTCTGTAACAGGTTTGCCTAATTCTGCGTTGTCTTCATCAGAGACTAGGGAGGGAATGTGATTGAGAAATTCTGTTTCCTCCATTTCATCTCCTTGATCATCCGGGGTATAGAGATTCTAGAAGTGTTGATCTGCGGCTTCTTTGACTTGTTGGTTGCCCTTGTAGATTTGGCCCGTCGAGGTCTTAATTTCTGCTATATGGTTCCTTGACAGTCTGGCCCTGAACTACCGATGAAAAAAAGAGGTATTGCGATCCCCTCCTTTTAACCACAGGCTCCTAGACTTTAACCTCCAGTATTTTTCCTCGGTTCTAAAAGATTGATAGGCTGCTCTCTGCGCTTTGATTTCTTTGTCCAAGAGATTTACATTAATATTTTCACGCTCCATGTCAATTTGAAGGGAATGCAAGGCCTGAACTGCTTCGACTCTGAGAGAGGTGGGGTTAAGCGCAGGCTTCTTGATCCATGCTTTCAATGCTATTTTGGTGTGCTTCAGTTTTTGCTCCTAGACAAAGCTTGCGGAACCTGAGATAGGGGTGTTCCAGGAAGCTTTCACCGTATCGAAAAACCCTTATCTTTCAATCCATTGGGGAGAGAAACGAAATGGGATGGGACCCGAGTCCTCTTCGTCTTCTAAACATAGCTGAATTGGCTTATGATCGGATGAAAGTTTGGGCAGGATCCTTGTTGTAATAATTTTCTTGTTCATGAGAAGAGACTGCACTAAAAAACGATCAAGATGAGCTGACATGTGATCTTTTCCAGATCTGTTATTTGACCAGGTAAATTGACCTTGGATTGGGTTGAAATCTTGAAGATCCCAAAGCTTAGCAAGCTCCTCCACAACGCCTACCATTGGGTCTCTGGAGTCAGAACCTCCTCTTTTTTCTTTGGCTTTCAATACAATGTTAAGATCTCCAGCGAGAATAATGTTGTTGGGAGTTTCCTGTTCAAGAAATTCTGCCAAAGATTTCTAGCAGTCTCTCTTTTTTGAATAGTTTACAGGAACGTAAAGATTGACAAGAGATATGGGTAACTTGGAATGTGAATGAGTTCAGTATATATCCAGTGCAAGGTCTGATGAGTGCTGATCAGCTGGTATTGTTCCTCTCTCCATAGTGTTGCCAGGCCTCCCGAGGATCCCCGAGCGTTGACAGCTATGCCTGTATTCTTCTTCCATTTTGTTTTACTAATTTCCAGCAGGGCTTGGCTTGCTATCTTAGTCTCTTGGAGCATGAGGATATCAGAGGGTTCCGGTTGTAAAAGGTCCTTGACTGCTTCTATTTTTGCGGGGTTCCCCAGTCCTCTGCAATTCCAAGAGACTAACTTCATTATTTACCTGTGCTTGGGGTGGAGCCGCCCTTGGAGGACCTGGGCCTATTACTTCTCCCGATTGTCATTTCTATCATGGATTGGCTCCCTTGTGTTTTGAGCCTTTCTGCCTCTTCTTCTCTTTTTTCCTTGCGGGATCTTCTTCCAGGTCTTTTTAATGGCCTCTCAAAGAGTTCTTCCTCTAAGGACTCGGAGCTTTCAGCTATCTTTTTCTTCGTGACTTCAGCATACGTGGGGCTTGTGGGGCTGCCTTGGGAGACTTCGATGTGGATGATTCCCTTTCCCTCTTTGTTTTGCGGAGGGATTTCTTCCAGGTTCTATTTTACCTGTTCTATGATCGGTGGATCTTGATGCATCTCCTCGGCTCCTTTTGTAATTTCTCATGTTTCCTGAGCTGAGTTGACGTTGTTCCTGTCACTTGTGGTTGCGCTTTTTCCTGTGTCTTTCTTTGCTTGGGCTGTTCTCTGGACGAGGGTCCATTGTTCTCCGTTTTGTTTGCCAGCCTACTCCTCTGCTTTCTTCTTACAATTTTTGGCGAAGTGACCGTAAACATGACAGTGTCTGCATTTAAAAGGAAGCTGTTCGTAATCGAGCTCCTCGATGTGAGTCCAACCTGCAACTGTGAGCTTGATCGCTTCTGGAAATCCTTCTTCCAGATCCACTTCGACGCAAATGCGAGCACAAGAGTATTGGTCTCTTCTTACTGCCTGATCTATATATTTGCCTAATGCATTACCTATGGTCTGAAACGATTTTTGATTCAAGCAGTGGAGGGGCAGATGAGGGAGCCTAACCCACACCGGCACCGCAGAAGGGACGTCTTGGGAGGGATCAAAGTCAGGATTCCATTGATTTAAGTACAGTCCCTGCGGCCCCATGAAGTAGGGGCCATTTCTGAAGATTAGGCTTCTGTCCTCCGAGCTCTCGAGGACGAAGACGAAGTACCCTTTGCCCACGAAGTAACTCTTTACGCCGTTTTTTATCAGAGGTTGTCAGTTTCTTTGGGTCCAATCCTCCACAGATTTGGGAGAGGGCCATAGGCCTGTAAACTGGCCTATGAGGCCTTTTTCTGCCAAGTTCAGTGCGGCCTTGCAGGTGTCCTCCTCTGGCAAGGCAACAGAGGGAATCGTATCCATTCTTTTTATGAATTTTTGCTCGGACGCTGAGGGAACCCGATTTGTTCCATTCAAAATCAATTTCCTGAATGCAGAGACTTCAGGGGGCGGATCTCCAAGGGGGACAGAGCTCTCAGGAGCCTCCATCTGGAAGCAGGGGGAGGGGCGAGGCTGTGCGCAGGGGCGCACCAGCCTTATCAGCACCACAGTCGCACATGGTTGGTAGCAGAGGGGGATCTGATCGCTGACAGGAGCAGAGGGATGAGCGAGGCTATGCGCAAAGGCACAGAAGGCGCAGCAGGCTCTCAGAACCCTAGGAAGGGTTGGGCCGCGCGTAGCAGAGCCAGTCGTGACTTTAGAGTATGGAATATTTGATCATTATGCTCTCTGTCCAAAAAAGTCATTATGTTCGAGTTAGTGCTTACTCTTGAATAGACTGATCATTTTGAGGGAAAAAAATTAATATAAAGAATATAATTTCATTGGACAGCACAACTTTTAACGCTTAGAAAAAAGAGTCAAAATTGCATATTGTACCTTCCATATGTCCATGACTTCATGAATTGTAACAATGAAGTTTATTCCTCATGGAAAACAGAGAGACCATTAATGCTCGAATGCTATTCCTCTAAAGCAGACGTTGAATATATTGTAATGCTATTTAAAAAATGGAACAACCAAAATCTATATATCCCAGTAAGGCGCATAACATTAATTGTCCCAAAGTTAAATTTGTTTAAAGAAAAATCTTAGAGATTAATGATTATCGTTCCTTTTCAATGGCATTAAATGAGGGTTCATATTTAAAGAAAAATAAGAGAAGGACGCAATCAAATAACATATAGCGCAATTTCAATATTACCATTTAAAAATAACTAATTATTATTTATGATGCGAAATATAAAATATATGGAAGAGAATGGAATATTCAGATTTCGAAAGTTAATGCTGATTCAAAAGGATAAGGATAACGAGCAAACTCTTGCCCTCCGTCAATAGCCTTCCACTGCCCATTTGACGGCTGAAAGAAATAGGTGATCGGATGATCTTCCTCATTAACGCCACTTACAAAAATCCACTCACGCCACGGTGCAGCACAGAAAATAGTTTCTAAATTTTGCGGAACAGAAGCTACAGGCGTCCACGCATTTTTCTCAGCATCATACTTCATCACTTGTTTTGAAACCGTACAGGTTCTCACATATATAGACAACACCGGAATCCTCCTCCATAACACTATTGACAGGAATTTGACATACCATGTTCATGCATCAACGCATACATCATCACCCCACTCCGATGCCTTCCTGCCCGAGACCTCACCGCGACCGGCGATGCTTTCCTGCCCGCCTCCGGGCTCCGGTCTTCCTGCCCGCCTCCGACTTAATCACTTGGATGTACTTAATGCAAGTGGATGTAGTTAATGAAAATGCACTGTCCACCTACACACATTCAAGGAAACCTCCGCGCGCAAGATTTCAAAATCGGGACTTCGACCTATACCCGCGCGCAAGATTTCAAGCTCGTAGTCCTGCTCAAAATTTCAAACTTACAGTCTAGCTTGAAATGAAATGTGAGAGGGTGGGCTATGCCACTTTAGTTTTTTAAATTGAAATGAAAAATGCCCTCCCTATAAGAGGATTAGAAGGAAGACCTGGAGTGCTTCGCAGATTTCTAGCTATACCATATCGAGTTCGATCTAGATTAGAACGAACCGAAAATTATGGGTGAAGGCGAATTGAAGAAAATTTTCAGAATGTTGCGTGCTTCTATAATGTCAGAAAGATGGACAATGCAGGCGCAGTGGTGGAATATGAAGAATATTAATTTGACACGCCTCTATTGTTATTATTTTAGGACAACAATTTTGATGGTAATAATTTACATGGTGTTTTCGTGTTCCATATATATTCAGGGCAACTTTCTTTTGCTAACTGAGTTATTCTTTCTTAGTATTTTGTCTAGCGAGGAACCTGAATTTTGGCCCGGACCTGACAAAGTTTCACGGAGAGATTTTATCCCACTATTTCCTTGTTCAAACTCAATTTCAACTTTGAAAAGTGCGGTTCCAGTTCGAATCTAACACTGAGAGTGCTTCTTTGGTAATAAACATATCACGATGGAGCTTAAATTTCTCTTATAATTCCGTATTCGCAAGACACCAGGTATTGA
>APFE030971769.1:12500-50586 GCA_000404065.3 Pinus taeda | reverse complement strand
CTCACTGTCACAAGAATCCCACAAAAATAGCTGTGAAACATGGTTTTATTCCTTGCCAAACTGCTGATACAAATGTTTAATGAGTGCCACCACTTCTACCAAAGTCCAACCTTTACAAATGATTAAGAGAAAACATAATATAGGCATCAAACAACTCATGCTAGTCATCAGGGGTCAAATCCATGAGTCAAGAAGCTATTTCAACAACATCTAAACTAGGAACAAGAAAATAGGCAGTGGAACAGCTTGCCTCTAAAACTAAGGAAATTGATACATTCAGTTCAAAACCACTTTTGATTTGATGTATCTACCCTATCAAGTTTTTTCCATCAAAATTTACATCATATTACATCATTTACCATGCAAAATTTACCAAGACAAGAACAAGAAGTCAACTGCTAAAGAAACTAGGTGAAATTTGACTTTTAGGAAAAATTGACAAAATATTGCTTGATGTGCAATGCCACTTTAGGGAAGCTTTTGGAGGCCTTCCACTCATCCAATTCAGGCCCAAGATAGCTTTTTGGAAATCTATACGTGTTTAGTTTCTGGAACACTTTGAATATTCTGATTTGGAGTTGATTTTCCCATTCAAACATCAATTCTCCCAAGACTGCTTCCTGTGGGTCCAAAAAGTGGCAGAGAGGGCATTTTTTTAGTATTGTTTGCCCTTTTGGTGGCCAAGATATTCTCCAAAATGGATGAAATTTTCTAGGTTTTCTTATTTTTTTATGATGAATCCAAATCTATAAGCCATTTGTCAAGAGGATGCACCAATTCAAAAAATAAGCAAACCTAGACTTCAAAATCAGCAAGAACTTCATGTGTTTCTATTTTCAAAAATGCAAAATGACAAAAACATTTCCAAAATTTCCTCAAATTTGGTAAGAGGAAACCTTATTAAGTGCTTCGATGAGGTAATGAAGCTTCAGCCAAGATTTTGAGTTTATCATGCTCTTTCTTGTTCCTGAAAACTCTTCTTAGCTTGGCTTTTAGCCTCATTACCCTTGTTTTGCAAATCTTGTTCCGAGTTAAGTAATGATAGGCCATATGGTGCTGAATTCTCTTCTCTTTGTTGGCTTTCTCAAGCAACTTCTCAAGGTGAATGTTCACCCTTTCCAACCATGTCTCTCGGTCATTCTCAATTTCTTGCTCAAGGGAGTTCATCTCGATCTTTGTTTTCTTTGCATCTTGCCTATCTTCCCTAGTCATCTACAACTCCATAATAGCTTGGTTATCTATCAATTGTTTGTTTTCCTGCTTAAGATAGTTAATGATCCATTTGGCCCTCTCAAGGTTAAGTGATAAGGCTTGTTTTTCAGCCACCTTCTCTTTGATAATCATGCCCTTGATTCTTGAGCCTTGAGAGCCCAAGTCAGTGACATCCTCCTCAATCAAAGTAAACTCTCTATCTTTCCATTTAGTAGGGCTCTCCTCATGCATATTTTTCTTCCCTTTGTCTCTACTCTTTGATTTCTGGCCAACCTGTATAGTTGGAGAAGAAGGCAAAGCCCCTTCCATCCCCGATGAGGATAGCATTTTCTTGTGGTTTTGGTGAAGAAAACGAGACCCCTTCCACCTCCAGTGGAGATAGTACTCACCTGGTAGCAACAAAAAGCTTCCTTGTGCCTCTCTCATAGGTGAAAAACACAGTGACCTTCTCTGTTTTATTTTTAGGCACCTTTTGTTTCCCGGAAGGTTCACCTTCCTCTTGGGGATCTAAAAATATTTGAGGCCCCTTGAAGCACTCATGGACAATGAAAGTTTCCCATGGCATTCCAAACTGAGTGAGCTAATGCAAAAAAATAGTTTTGATGATAGGAAAATGATAAATGATATTGAGTTGCTATGGATATGGTTTTCTCTTTGCAATCATTGTCATCCTCTCTATGTTTTTGCACATAAAATAAGGGATGCTCATCATTCTGACCCTGGTGAAGTGCATGAGCAATCTGATGTGGTAGGCATAAAGTTTGGAGAGCCTACCCTCACATGTAAAGTATTTAATGATAAGTTTCATGAGTGGAAAATACCGATCCTCCAATAATTTAAAAGGAAACACTTTGTTGAGTTTCCCATGGTACTTGGCCTTGATATAAGGCTCATAATGCTACTTACTAATATTTTTCCTTTTGTTCCACTTTTCCCCTACATCTAGAATTCTTGTGTCCTCTGCAATGATAGTTGGTGAAAGAGTGAAGTTTACCCCAGCAAGATGTACGATATTTTTATCCATGTTTATCACAAACTGCCTTGCTGACTCATGGTGAAATTTGACCCTCTCAACCATTTCAAAAAACTCAAAACAGGATTGATATCTGAAACATGTGGTGGCTAGCGGGAAAGCAAGGAGTTCAGTCATGCTGATAGGTTCCTCCCTGATGATTTTTCCACCTTTGTGAGGTTTCCTGGACTGCACATTTCTCTCTCTGGAGCTATCACTAGGAGTGTCTTCTTCAAAATCATACTCATTGTCCCTCTCCATGTTTCTCTCTCTTAGGATGGTTTGATGAATGGTGGATAATCAGGTTAGGGGAAGATGAGTATGAAGAGATTTATAAAAGGGAAATAGTGATGGGGATAAGTGGGGTTTATATGGGAGCTAGGGTTTGATGGAGGGAGTTTAGGGTTTGATAAAGGGGTTAATTATAATAGGGGAAGGGGGAAAGGGAATATTAGTGAAGTGAGATAGGATTAAAAGGGTAGGTTTAGAGCAAGTGAAAATGGAAATATTGAGACAAGGAAGAATATTTTGTAGTGGTGACAAATAAGATAGGAAAACACACTAGGGTTTTGAGTCTTAGGAGATAAAGATATAATTGAAGCATAAAAAACCCTACCTAGGCTCCAAAGTGAGTGTAGTTACTTGTTAAGAAGGAAAATGAAGCATTTGGGAGGATTTGAGATGAATTTGTTTGGTTTTGAAGCCTCACTGGCCAATGTGCAGTGCACTAAACCCAATATGCAGTGCCTGCATGATGCGTAGTGCTAGTGTATTTTTACACAGGAAAAAGCTTCCTGATGCGCAGCACTGACCCTCTGATGCACATCGCTAGGTAGGTTTGCACTAGATTTGCAATTTTCCTCCTGTTTTGCTCACTCTTCCCTCAAAACGTAATTTTGGCTCTCCACTTGGATTTTTTCACAATAGAATGACTTCCTATCATGATTTTTCTTTTGTGCACCTTACATTTTAATTTTTGTTTATGTCCAACCCACTTTTCTAAAGTATTAATCACTTTTATAAATACTCTGCTTTTCAGTTTAATTTGACCTTTTTCTGAGCAACTTGATGAACTGATGTCTTGATACTTTTGCTTTTGCAATGGAAGAAATTGGCATGGTGACCAAGAACAGCTACTGAGTGCTTATTACATATAAAAATAATTGAATTTACATGAAAATCATTAAAATAGAAGAATACTTTGTTTTCACCTCAAAAAATTTTTTTGAGGTGAAAAAGATTTATTGAGCATATCAGAAGTAAACTTATGACTTTATGAACCTTCATGTGCCTGATGACCTCTTTATTTGAGCATGATTGACAAACCCTAAGACCTAATGGGACTAAACCCTAGGACTAGTTGTTATACATGAAATGAAACAAGATGACTATGAATGACTAAAAAAATGTGTAAACAGGTCAGCAGGTGGATGTCATAAGGGAAACTGATATGAAACCACTACCATCAGTTGATCCATGACCTAATGGAATGCAACTAATTGAATGAGACACCTAATATGCATGAAAAAGAGAAATTTGATCATTGATGGAAGTGTGAAGACACTGACACTAACATTGGCTCCAATGGGGATGGTAGCTCCTGGGAGGTGCCAAGAACCACAAATCTTTGGAAAAGCCGACAAGTGCCTTCATCCATTAGGCAATATGGAGTCAATAACTTCAGAACACCAAAAAAACACCATGACTCAAGACTCATAGCTAAACCGACTCAACTGAGACTAATTCAAACAATTGACACTAAATACTCAAAAACTGAAGCCAGACATTCAACTTTATAGCCTTTACTTCGGGCCCCAAGCAAAATGAATGGTGATAGTGCAAACTTTGCAATGAAAGGAACAAAACGGTATGTACAATGAAAAAATGTGATAGCAGAAAACTCCTTAGAGATAGTTCATTTTTAGAAGCGGACCATTTATTGGTGCTCCTGGACAATCTTCCCCATTCATTTCTTTGAGTAAAAAAGCATTGTTCCCTCTATATGCAGCAATTCTATATGGTCCCTTCCATAGTTTCTCGAACTTGTCATGCTTTCCTTTATCCTTATTTCTAGCATCCCACCGTAACATTATGTCTTCAATCTGAAATTTGTTCGCCTTTGCCTTCCAATCATAAATCTTTTTAATTCTCTCTTGCAGCCTAAAGGTATTCTGAAAAACTTCCTCTCTCATCTGCTGTAAATGGATCATTTGACTTATTCTCTGCTGATAATGATCTTCCTCACTGCCAGCTTCCTGTAAAAGTTTTACAACCGGGACTCCAAGAGATGTTAGGAATACTGTGTCAATGCCGTATATAATCTCGAACAGAGACATACCTATTGACTTCTTTTGGGTCACCCTATCAGCCCATAGTGCATTAATCAATTTTTTATGCCAGCTCTTCTTATTGGTTTCTAGTAGCTTTTTAATGATGTTGACCAATGATTTGTTTGAGGATTCGGCGAATCCATTACCTTGCGGATAATATGCAGTAGAATGTCCTAAGGTAATTTTGTATTTGCTGCAAACTTCAATCATCTTTTTGGACTTGAATGTGACTGCGTTATCTGTAATAAGTTTGTTAGGACAACCAAAATGTGACAAAATATTTGTTTCAAGAAACTGAATTATTACCAAGTTCGTGTCTTGCCAAGTGGGGATTGCCTCAATCCACTTTGTGAAATAATCTGTCGCTGTCAAAATCCACTTGTTTTGAGCTGAGGATGTGTGATGAATCTCTCCGATGAAATCAAGGCCCCATTGTTGGAATAGTGCACTAACTTCGACTGGCTTGAGAGGTAGAGGTTGTAACTTTCTTCTTCCTTGAAAAATCTGGCATTCATGATAGCTTGTGATAGTTTTGTAAACATCGACAAACAAGGTAGGCTAGTAGTAACCTACTCTCAAAATTTTGTTAGCCGTCGTCTTCCAAAATAAGTGACCTCCATAGTCTCCCTTATGAAAATCACTCGTGACCTACTGGGCTTCATCTTCAGTTAAGAAATTCAGCAAAATTCCTCTGGGATCCTTCCAATAAAATGCATTGTTCAGAATGCAAAATATAGTAGCCTTAAGTTTTAGAGTTCTATCTTTATTTTTAGCCATCCCCGATGGTGGAGAAAGATGTTGAAGCACATACACAATATCTAAATACCAAGGAGATTGGAGAAAAATTTTAGATACCTGAATCAACAAACTATATTCTTCTTCTTCAGACATGGCTACAATAAGATTTATATCTAATGCATATATATTGGACTCTGCCATTAACTTTGCTAGACCTCGCCCCTTGATTATCTTTATAGGCTTTATCTCCAAGTCATATTCTAGCAATGCTGCAATCCATTTTCCTCGCCTTCCTTCTAGATCTCTTTGTACTAAAACATCTTTAACTGTTGCATTAGGGATGTAAGAAAGGATATGAGAGTGCAAAATATATACCCGGAAGTCTTTCAAAGCTTTAACTAAGGCAAGAGCTTGCTTCTCAATGATTTTTTATTTCAAGGTTGCATCCCTAATTGTCCTACTAAAAAAGGCAATTGGTTTTTCTAGTTGATCTTTTTTTTGCATTAGAATAGCTGCCATAGTATGTTCAGAAGTGAATGAAAATAATATGAAATCCTGTGAATAATTTGGACTGATCAAAATCAGGGCTGAAGATAGAGCCAACTTTACCAAGTTAAAAGACTTCATAGCGTCCTTAGTCCACTTGACCACACTATCCTTCTTCAAAATATTAGTAATTTCCCTCAAGTGTTCAGCTAGATTAGGCACAAACTGATGTAAGAAATTCATCTTACCATTAAACGCTTGGATCTCTTTCTTATTATGAGGAAAACCTATCTTCTGTATAGCTTCCACCCTTGCAGGATCGATGCGGATTCCTTCCTTTGATATTATGTGACCGAGTATCTTCCCTTCATCCATAGAAAAAGGGCTCTTTTTGGGATTGATATTCCATATTTTCTGCAACACTGAAAAAAATTTTTTAGATACTAAAGATGCTCTTCATCTGAATTTGAAAAGATAGTCAAATCATCAAGATATACTACTAAAAACACATCTTTTTCATTTGCGAAGGCAATGTCCATGGCATGCTGAAATGTTGCTCTAGCATTCTTTAAACCAAATGACATCTTGTCATAGTGGAATGTTTCCCAAGGAGTGGTGAATGTTGTCTTGTCCCTGTCATCTTCATGCACCAAAATTTGATTGTATCCTGAATATCCATCGAGGAATGACATACGAGATGCTCCAACTACTCTTTGGAAAATGTGGTCCATTTTTGGCAGCGGGTAGTTATCCTTTAATGACACTTTCTTCAAATTTATGAAATCTATGCACAATCTGATCTCACCTGTCTTCTTCCTCACAGGAACCAGATTGGAGATCCAATCTGAAAATATGATTGGAATGATTATACCAGCCTTGTACAATCGATTTACCTCTTTTTCTATTGATGGCAACAACTTCGGATTTATCCTTCTCAACTTTTGGCAGAACAACTTCTGATTTGGCTTAATAGGAATTATATGTTGGATTATATTTTTGTCATACTCCTTTAAGTCTATATAGTCCCAAGCAAATACATCAGAAAATGAAGATAGTAAACTAATGTATTTAGCTTTTACCTGAGGAGATAATTCCTTTGACAACTTCACCATCTTTGGATTCCTAGCTGTTCCAATATTTACATCTTCAACACCCTTCTCAGTCGGCACTAAGCTTGGATTTTGGGCTACATCATCTTGATCAAATAGTTCCTCTAAAGGTATAAGACCTTTAGGAATGACATTGTCTTTCAACTATAATACTTCCATCTGATTTAACTCTATTTCTAGTTCACCATCATCTCGCTCACCATCTATAGAGGTGTCTTTATACTTGCCTTCATTTTGCAGAAGATCATCAATTTCTTTGTCATCCTGAAACACCTGCCAATATCTCAGATCATCAGTAACAACTGGGCGAGGCTTCACATGAATTTCAAACTTATTTTTTGAATTCATTGGGATCTTCAAATTGCTTGTAGCTGTAGCAAGAGAATCTGCAATGACATTTTGTGTACGCAGGACACATGTCAAGGTATAATCTGGAAACATCCTCAAAATATCTAAAACTGCATTACGTTAAGCCCTCATTCGTAGATGTTTGGATTGGTATTCACCCTTGACTTGTTTGATTACTAACTATGAATCTCCATAAATAGAAATTCTCTTTGCATTCAACTTCTTGAGTATCTTCAACCTTGCAATCAGTGCCTCATACTTGGCTTCGTTGTTAGAACAATCGAAAGCCAATTTATATGAACAAATTCTTACATTGCTTGGGAATTTATTTGGTAGGAAAACAGGGTTGCATATCCAAATCCCAATACCTGCACTATCCTTACCTACTGCTTCGTCGAAATCCATACTCCATAAACCAGCTTCTTCCTCCAATTGCTATAATTTTGTCTCCTCTTCTACCTTTGGTTACTGTCCGTCAATTTTTTGTTGTTGGTGGAACATAGACTGCTTAGCGGTATTTGCAAAATTTTGTCTTTCTTGATCAAGTACTGCCCTGAAATTTTCTATTATCTATGGAACATCTTCCACTTCAACTAACTAGCTATTTACATCATTAAAACCACTATCTGAATAAAGAACAAAAGATTCTAAATCTATATGTACAACATTAATTGGATGATTCAAAGGTTTCTCTTTGCTTGTGATAATATACTTCATCTTCTTCTCCCTATATAATTTTCTCAGCTGATCAGACACGGGAATGGTGGCATAGGAGAAGTCTAATTGCAATGTCCCTTTCAGTTTTGCATCCCACAACCTAGATAAAAGCATGCCAAATCTAGGGGAATGTCAGCCACAACTACATCCATGAGAACATTCTTTGCTGGAATCTGATCTAAAGTCACAGCCAAATCCTTGATGAGACCAATACATATGACCCTATCGGAATCAAAAGAATAAATATCATCATACTTACGAGTGATGTCGAGACCCAATTTTTCCATAATTTCCTTTGGCACCAGATTGTGGGATGCTCCTGAATCAAATATGGCATTGTGCAAGACATACTCATGCAATCTAAGGATGATGTAAAATGGGGGTACTTCACTATCCTCAGATTGGCCTTCTAATGTAGGACCAAAAATAATCTCGGGTTGGTCATCCTGCACATTAACCATATCAGACAGGGGATATACATTCAAAATCTTAGATACTTGACTCTTATAACTGCTATTCTTCATTAATTCTATCAGAGGTATCGACACTTTTAATTTAGAAATCTCATTCTCTAAGCTAAAGGCTATAATTTTATCTACCTCTTTGACTGGAGAATCCTTATTTTCAAGCTTTTCCTTTGCTATACTTGGTTAATTTGTCTTCTCATTTGCAAATTGTACTTTGCTGGAAGTAGGATCTACTGGCTCCTTTCCTTTTTTCTGAACACTTGAAGAATCGTTCTTAGGCTATGTTGCTTCCTTTCGCTTTTGGACCATATTGATTAGTACATCCCTGCTCCTGAGTGAATATTGTCTTTGCTAAATTGTCAGTGCGTTCATGTATCCCCTATGATATTCATCTGATTCTTCTTCCAAGACCGTTTCATTGGCTAGTATAAAATCCTCATCTTTCTGAACAACTGAGGTCTCTGAATATTCCTCATCCTTCGTGATATAGATAGGCAAACCATCTACTATAAAAAAGTGATTTTCCTCTCCTATTGGATCTTCATCATCCTCTGACTCTAGCCATGCACATAATTCTGCTGTAGAGGTGTTTTGATTTGCTGTTGTGCTGATTGATCTTGTGCTCTTTGCTCTCACTATTTGATCCTGAACTGTGGTTGCTGCTGACCATAGAAATTTGGATTTATGATTGGTGCCTCAGGCTTATCTGCAATTGTCAATTTGTCAAACATTTTCTCAATTTTATGAAGCAAATGATCATCCTTTACATTTGGGGAAGAAGCCTCTTCCTTTATGGTCACTTTCTTTTCGATCTTCATCCTAGCTCTTTTAGCTAGCAGATTTTCCTCCACACTCATGGCATTTTTCTGCATATCCTCCAATGTAGTGGGACCTTGTTCTCTCAATTGGTATGCCATATTGGGATCAAAACCATCAGGAAATTTTATCAAATCCAACCCCATCGATGGCTTGATATAAGTTGGAATAGCATTATAGATAGTATCGAATCTCACACAATAATCCTGAACACTTTCACCAGCATTGCTCTTTATATTTTTGTACTTGGAAAGAATTTGGAGTGGATTTTTTTGTTATCTCCCATCGATCCAGAAATTGTTTGTGAAGAATCCGCAAAGTATTAATGGATCTCGTTGGTAGTTCTCTAAACCACTTTCGGACGTAGCCTCCAAAACTTTGCATAAAGAATTGCATGGTCACATTTTCTTCATCTAACTCATGAAGATCAAAGAAGTTTTTAATCCTGTCAACGTGCTACTGCGCTGTGATAACTTGAGTAGCATCAAACAATGGTATCTTACTTTGGTAATCAACAGGCATAGCATCCAAGTTCTATGGCAAAACAAGAGGTGCATATTTGGCAGCCATTACTCGAGGTGGATTGGAAACTGGCCTTGGGGAAACAAGAGGATTTATAACAACAAGGGCAGTCGATGTGATGGGTGTTTGAGGGGTTGAAGGAGGAGTAGAGGTGATAGATCTCGGATCAAATATGCTAAGTTGAACAGGAAGGGTAGGGATAAACTGAGGTTGAAAATGAACCTCAGAACTAGATGAGAAAGCAGATGAACCAAGAGTAGCAGATGTTGATTCTAGAAGCTCAGGGATATTGGTAGCTACAATGGATGATTGAAGAGAATTTAAGATATAATCATCAATTGATCTATTCTCCCTTTTGTTTTTAAGGTCTTCAACAAATTGCAGATTTAAAACAGTATCATCAATCACAATTTCAGATTTGATTTCAAACAAAGAAAGATCAAAATGTTTGTCAAAAGGGAGATCTTCAAGATATTTGAACTCGACTGGGAATGAATGAGATCTAAAAACCAGTCTAGGACTCAACGAAATTTCTTTCTTGAGTATTCTTGGAGTGAGATTAGGATTTTCAAACATGGGAGGAGGATCATGATCAATATTGGCCCTCGTGTATCTTCTTGAAGCTAATGTGTTTGATTTTTCCCCAAAATTCAAATGGGCATTACAATTTTTTCAGCCTAATGAATTCTAAACCTATCATCCAAAAGTCTAGAATTTTGTTTTAAAAGTACTGGGGTAATATATTTCAGTTCTTCCCTAGTATAGTCACCACTATTTTAGGGCCTGGATCTACCTCAGGTTGAAGGAAGGCAAGTCTAGGGTAACATCAAACCATGCTTAACCTGGTAGCTAGCCCTACCAAGTCAGGAGAGGGCTCTCTCCTTGTCAATCTCAATTAGGATATTGGCAATTAGGCTTGAGATGACTGAATTTAGTGTAGATTTTAGGTTAGGTATACTAGGTCAAGGTTTCTAGTTTGATTTTTAGGTTTTGGTTGCTGGATCAATTGGAGAAGGCAAATAGGTCTGCGAAATCAATTCAGGAATATAGTCATGTTCTGTGGGGAAAGGTAGACAAGGGTTTATGTACTAGAAATGGATTAAGATGGTAGATTAAGACAAACTGAGGAGTTGAGGAGGGCATAAAGAAACTATGAATCCTCTTCAAATAGTTGAAAACATTGAAAACCAAATGCATTCCCAAGACAAAGCATAACAATGTATTTTGTCCATTCACCCTGATTCATTCAGTTTTAGAAGAGAAATATGGATTTGGATACATATAAAACATAAGAAAAAATCATTACAAAGAAGAAACAATACATAAACTCACTGTCACAAGAATCCCACACAAATAGTTGTGAAACCTGGTTTTATTCCTTGCCAAACTGCTGATACCATTGTTCAATGAGTGCCACCACTTCTACCAAATTCAAACCTTCACAAATGACTAAGAGAAAAACTAATATAGGCATCAAAAAAATCATGCTAGTCATCATGGGTTGAATCCATGAGTCAAGGAGCTATTTCAACAACATCTAAACTAGGAACAAGACAATAGGCAATGGAACAACTTGCCTCTAAAACTAAAGAAACTGATACATTCAGTTCAAAACCACTTTTGATTTGATGTATCTACCCCATCAAGTGTTTTCCATCAATATTTACATCGTATTACATCATTTACCATGCAAAATTTACCAATACAAGAAGAACAAGTCAGCTGCTGAAGAAACTAGGCGAAATTTGACTTTTAGGCAAAATTGACAAAAATTTGCCTGATGTGCAACACCACTTTAGGGAGGCTTTTGGAGGCCTTCCACTTATCCAAATCAGGCCCAAGATAGCTTGTTGGAAAGATCTTCCTGTCGATCTTTTGGAATACTTTGAATTTTCTATTTTAGAGTTGATTTTCCCCTTCAAACATCAATTCTCCCAATACTGCTTCCTGTGGGTCCAAAAAGTGGCAGAGATGGCATTTTTTGCCCTTTTGGTAGCCAAGATCTTCTCCAAAATGGATGAAAATTTCTAGGTTTGCTTATTTTTTGATGCTAAATCCAAACCTATAAGCCATTTTTCAAGAGGATGCACCAATTCAATGCACAAAGGTCGAAAAAGTGGCAGAGAGGGCATTTTGTTTATTATTTTTTGCCCTTTTGGTGGCCAAGATCCTCTCCAAAATGGATGAAACTTTCTAGGTTTGCTTATTTTTTGATGCCGAATCCAAATATATAAGGCATTTGTTAAGAGGATGCACAAATTCAATGCGCAACACTGGTGGCGTTTTGCATCAGCCAGAATTTCCTGTGTTACTTTTTCAAAAATGCAAAATGACAAAAAAATTTCCAAATTTTCCTCAAATTTAGTAACAGGCAACCTCATTAAGTGCTTTGCTGAGCTAATGAAGTTTCAGCCAAGATTTTGAGTTTATCATGCTCTTGCTTGTTCCTCAAAACTCTTCTTAGCTTGGCTTTTAGCCTCTTTACCCTTGTTTTGCAAATCTTGTTCCGAGTTAAGTAATGATAGGCCATATGACACAACATTCTCTTCTCTTTGTTGGCTTTCTCAAGCAACTTCTCAAGATGGATGTTCACCCTTTCCAACCATGTCTCTCAGTCATTCTCAATTTCTTGCTCAAGGGAGCTCATCTTGATCTTTGTTTTCTTTGCCTCTTGCCTATCTTCCCTAATCATCTACTGCTCCATAATAGCTTTCTTATCTGTCAATTCTTTGTTTTCATGGTCAAGATAGTTAATGATCCATTTGGCCCTCTTAAGGTTAAGTGATAAGGCTTGTATTTAAGCCTCCTTCTCTTTGATAATCATGTCCTTGATTCTTGAGCCTTGAGAGCCTAAGTCGGTGACATCCTCCTCAATCAAAGTAAACTCTCTGTCTTTCCCTTCAGTAGTTCTCTCCTCATGCATCTTTTGCTTCCCTTTGTCTCTTCTCTTTGACTGCTGGTCAACCTGTCTAGTGGGAGAAGAAGGAAAAGCCCCTTCCACCCCCAGTGAAGATAGCATTTGCTTGTGGTTTGGTGAAGAAAAAGAGACCCCTTCCACCCCCGGTGGAGATAGTACTCACCTAGTAGCAACAAAAAGATTCCTTGTGCCTGTCTCATAGGTGAAAAACACACGAACCTCCTCTATTTTATTTTCAGGCTCCTTTTGTTGCCTGGAAGGTTCACCTTCCTCTTGGGGATTTGAAAATATTTGAGGCCCCTTGAATCACTAATGGGAAATGAAAGTTTTTTGATGGCATTCCAAACTGAGTGAGTTGATGCAAAACAATAATTTTGATGACAGAAAAATGATAAATGCTATTGAGTTGCTATGGATATGGTTTTCGCTTTGCAATCACTGTCATCCTCTCTATGTTTTTGCACATAAAATAAGGGATGCTCATAATCCTGACCCTGGTGAAGTGCATGAGCAATCTGATGTGGTAGGCATAAAGTTTGGAGAACCTACCCTCACATGTAAAGTATTTAAGATAAGTTTCATGAGTGGAACATACCGGTCCTCTAGGAATTTAAAAGGAAACACCTTGCTGAGTTTTCCATGGTACTTGGCCTTGATATAAGGCTCATAATGCTGCTTACTAATATTTTTCCTTTTGTTCCACTTTTCTCGTACATCTGGAATTCTTATGGCCTCTGCAATGATAGTTGGTGAAATATTGAAGTTTACTCCAACAAGATGTACCATATTATTATCCATGTTTATCACAAACTGCCTTGCTAACTCATGGTGAAATTTGACCCTCTCAACCATTTTAAAAAACTCAAAACAGGACTGATATCTGAAACATGTGGTGGCTAGTGGGTAAGCAAGGAGTTCACTCATGCTGATAGGTTCCTCCCTAATGATTTTTCCACCTTTGTGAGGCTTCTTGGACTGCACATTTCTCTCTCTTGAGCTATCACTAGGAGTGTCTTCTTCAAAATCATACTCACTGTCCCTCTCCATGTTTGTCTCTCTTAGGATGGTTTGATGAATGATGTATAATTAGGTTAGGGGAAGATGAATATGAAGAGATTTATAAAAGGGAAATAGTGATGGGGGTAAGTTGGGTTTATATGGGAGCTAGGGTTTGATGGAGGGAGTTTAGGGTTCGATAAAGGGATTAATTTTAATAGGGAAAAGGGGAAAAGGAATATGAGTGAAGTAAGATAGGATTAAAAGGGTAGGTTTAGGGAAAGTGAAAATGGGAATATTGAGACAAGGAAGAAGATTTTGCAGTGGTGACCAATAAGATAGGAAAACACACTAGGGTTTTGAGTCTTAGGAGATAAAAATATAGTTGAAACATAAAAAACCCTACCTAGGCTCCAAAGTGAGTGTAGTTACTTGTTAAGAAGGGAAATGAAGCATTTGGGAGGATTTGAGATGAATTTGTTTTGTTTTGAAGCCTCACTGGCCAATGCACAGCGCATTGAACCAAATGTGCAGCGCCTACTTGATGCGCAGCGCCAGTGTATTTTTACACAGGAAAATGCTGCCTAATGCACAACGCCCCTCTGATGCACAGTTCTGAACCTCTGATGTGCATTGCCAGGAAGGCTTGAGCCAGATTTGAAATTTTCATCCTTTTTTGCTCACTCTTCCCTCAAAACGTGAATTTGGCTCTCCACTTGGCTTTTTTCACAATAGAATGACTTCCTATCAAGATTTTTATTTTATACACCTTACATTTTAATTTTTTTTCATTTCCAACCCACTTTTCTAAATTCTTAGTCACTTTTATAAATACTCTGCTTTCCAGTTTGAAATTTGACCTTTTTCTGAGCAACTTGATGAACTGATGTCTTGATACTTTCACTTTTGTAGTGGTAGGAATTCGCATGGTGAGCAGGAATAGATTATGAGTGCTTATTACATATAAAAATAATTGAATTTACATGAAAATCATTGAAATAGAAAAATTCTTTGTTTTCTAAAAAGATTTATTGAGCATATCGGAAGTAAACTTATGACTTTATGAGACTTCATGTGCCTATTGACCTCTTTATTTGAGCATGATTGACAAATCCTAAGATCTAATGGGACTAAACCCTAGGACTAGTTGTTATACATGAAATGAAACAAGATGACTATGAATGACTAAAAAAATGTGTAAATAGGTCACCAGGTGGATGTCATAAGGGAAACTGACATGAAACCACTACCATCAGTTGATCCATAACCTAATGGAATGCAGTTGATTGAATGAGACACCTAATATGCATGCAAAGGAGCAATTTGATCATCGATGGAAGTGTGAAGACACTGAAACTAACACCATCTTCAACTATTATAACTCTATATAAGTACTTCCAATGGAAGCCAACTATTTTGCTTCACCTCGGAGGAAAATTTTTGTATCAAATAGTTATGGATATGGATGCTAAACACATTTTTTCCATTGAAAAATCCAAATACTTCAACAGGATGGATGAGGCCTTTGGTCTTCTATTGTTGACCATATATCAACATTGTGTTTCCATGTGGACACATGTACTAGTTCGAATAAAGTCTGGACAACCTTGGAGAATTTGTTTGGAAAACAGGACAAGATGAGAGCTCATATTCTCGAACATGAGCTAAATTCCTTAAATCTGACCATCTTTGAGAACATTCAGTATATTTTTTACAAAATTCAAATAATTTTTTCTTCAATTACATGATTGGAGGATTGATAAATCCAAACAAGGAAGTCATTTGATCTTTTCTATTTTGTCTAAATTAGGTCTTGAATATTTTGTTTTTGTTTCTACATATCATACAATTAGAGTTGAAACTGGAAATAAATTGAAAATTCCCAAACATGATGCATTTGTTGAGTCTCTCATTCATGAGTAGGATAATCTCATCAAGATGGGTTCATTAAAGTCTTCAAATGCACGTGCTCTTTCCATGCATAAAAAATGAAAGTCCAACTCGAAACAAAATCAAGAATCGAAAGGCAAGTGAAAGACAAGAGTTCCAGATCCAAAAAAGGGAGGAAATCCAAAAAATCTAGATAAATCTTCTAGATCTAAGGGTAAGAAGGGAAAAAAATGAAACTCCAAGTGTCCTTCTTGTAACATAGGTTATCATCCTAAATCTTATTGCATTTAGAAGATTATTGATTTGATGGTAGACAGAAACAAGGGGTAATGGTCATGCTTTGATTCCCCTTCATTCTTAATCATAAGAATGGATCATTAGTTTAGGAGCTTCATATCATATGGATTCTTCAAAGGAATCTATTTCTTCTATTCAACCATACTTGGGACATTTTATTCTCATAGGAGACAATTCTGCAATTGAAGCAATTGGACAATGAAGAGTGCATTTTGAAGATGGAAGTTTTGAGAATGTCTTGCATATTATGAGGCTTTTTGTGAATATTGTTTAAGTGTATTAGATGACACACACTGACACTAGAAGGAAAGTGGTATTTATCTCATATTCTGTGAGCATTTATGATATGCAAAACAACTCCAAGATTTCATATGACAAGGTAAATGATCAACCCTATCTGTATACCTTTTTTGATTTTGTTATGTAGATTTTTACTTGTAGATTCAACAAATTATGTGATATGCTAAAACATAAGAAAGAATATAACATACTCATGAATGGAAACAAAAATTGATCAATGAAAACACTAAGTAGAAAAGGAATAATTTCAATCACACATAACATGATATTTTTTTGGGGAAAGAAAGTGCTCAAAACCCCAACTATCTGTATTTCATTAACTAGAAGATCTAAGAAGGAAATACAATGCTTGTTCAAACTGAACAATTCCTGGACAAGTACAATCTATCTCTCTGTTTCACAACCCAGCTCAAGCCAAAACTTGGACAATTTTGCTGCCTGCCAAGCCCCTACTTCCTTGTGCAATTCTTGAGAGAATTATCACATATTTAATTGGGAAATTCCATGCTCATAACTACGCAATCCATCCATAGGCCCTCAAATAATTTCATTCACCATTTGTACAACTTGGAAAATTATATAACTGATAGTACACTGTCCCTGAAATCTAATGTCAACTAGGTATTCCTCAGAATTGACATGCATGCGTTATTTTTAAGTGAATTATCAGTTACCTGATTGATCACTGCATGTGAATTAAATCCAATTTAATTCACTTTACCACTCACTAGTTCTTCCAACAATTAGAACTAATTTAACTAAATTTAACTCAGTTAAACTGAATTAAATAATTACAACTCAATAAGAACTCAACCTGGGCCCCTAAAATTTAGGAATCACTCTACATGACTCTAGATAGACTTCCAACTCAAATTCACTGAGCCAGCTAAGTCAAATTAACTTAGTTAACTATTACAAGTTTCTATTAGAATATGATTTTGATTCAATTCCTAATTTAATCCAAGGACAAATTAAATTAGGATTTCTTGTTGTTATTTTTAACACTGCCTCTCAACAAGAAAGGGATTATCTGCTACCCCAATCATGCCTTTGTGAAACTCAAATTTTCATCTTGACAAGGACTTTATCAAAATATTTGCATCCTATTACTCTATGGGAATGTACTCCAACAACACAATTCTCCTTTGCACACAATCTCAAAGATGATGATACCAAACATCAATATGCTTGGACCGATCATGAAAATTTGGATTCTTAGAGAGTTTGGTACAACTCTGATTGTCATAGTAAATCACTGTTGGATCCATCTGCTAACCAAACAAAGCAACAAGACTCTTCCTCATCCATATAGCCTCATAAGCTACTTGACTAGCAACCATGTACTCTGCTTCTACTAGACTGAGTGTAACTGATCTATGTTTCTTGCTGTACCAAGAAACAAGTGTTGACCCAATACTAAAAATCCCACCTAATGTGCTCTTCCTACTGGATGGACTCCCTACCCAATCTGCATCAATGAAGCATTGAAGCTTCACTCCCTCTGTCCATCTGTACCAAAGACAATACTGAGTATTTCCTTTGATGTATCTAAACACATGTTTGGTTTCCTTCCAATACAACTTGGTCATCTTAACCATTGCTTGACTAAACTAGTTAATTGCATAACACGTCTGGTCGTGTGTTCACCAAATACATGAGTGAACCCACAATATGCCAGTAAATAGTAGGCTCCACTACTTCACTCGAAGTATCATCCTCCTTCCTCCATTTACTAGCTAGAGGAGTCTTCATGGGTTTATTTTCCTCCATGTGGATCTTCCTTAATATCTTGTTGGCATACTTGCCCTGAGAGACAAACAATTCCTCATCACCTTACCATACTTCCATCCCGAGAAAGTAGTGCATGAGCCCCAAGTCCTTCATTCCAAACTCTCTTACAATATCCTCTTTGCAAGATTTGATCAACATATCATCACCTATCAGAATCAAATCATCGACATATAAAACAGTAATCAACAATTTACCTTCAACCACAATATGGTAAAGATTCACATCTGCTTTACTTTTGGTGAAGCCCAACCTAGTGAAATAGTTATCGATCCTGGTGTACCAAGCACATGGTGTTTGTTTCAATCCATACATTGCTCGCTTGAGTCCGCACACATGCGACTCTCTGTTGAAGGTATAAAATCCTTCAGGATACTTAGTATACACCTCTTCCTTAATCATGTTCTTGAGGAATGGTATCTTTACATCCATTTGATGTATCTTCCATACCATCTGTGTTGATAGTGATAGAATGGACCTGATTGATGAGTACCTTGCAACAAGAGCAAAATTCTCATTGTAATCAATCACTTCCACCTGAGAAAACCCTCTAGCCAAAAAATTGGCCTTGTGTTTCTCCACAGTACAGTCTACTGCTTTCTTTACCTTGTAAAGTCAATTGGAACTCACCACTCACTTGTGTGCCGACCTTGGGACCATATCCCAAACACTATTCCTAACAATGGATTCATACTCCTCAATCATGGCATCAACCCAAACTGGTTGCTGCACTGCTTCCTCAAAAGAGGATGGCTCAATCTCTACACATCCGCTCATTAGATCCATGTAGCTAGTGTACCTCTCCAGTGACCTCCTCTTTGTATGTTGTGATGTGGGTTCTCCCACATTCTCTCTAGCATCATGCAATAACTTGTCAGCCTCTCTGGTGTGCTTTCTCCCATCTCTAGAAGACTCTGCATGAGAGGGTGTCTCCATTCCCTGCTCCTCTTCATGTGGTTGCTCCACATCATTTTATGGTTCCTCCTTAGGAGCTAAAAGCTCCTCAACCACACATAGTTGAACCTCCCTATCAAGGGAACATATCATGGCCTTCTCTTCATCAAAATTTACATCTCTACAAACCACTATCATCCTGTTGGTTGGAAGGTACACCTGATAGTTGTGAGGTGTACCAATGTACTGTACAAATATGCCCAACTCTGTTGTTGGCTCTAGCTTTTTCTATGCATCTTTGGTGACATGGTGGTAGATTTATGAACAAAAGATCCTGAAGTCTACCACATCTTATTTCTTCCCTAAAAATTCCTCTTCTAGTGTAGTCATCCCAAGAATTCGATAAGGGCTTATGTTCTGCAAATAAACAACTGCGTTTCATGCTTCAAGCCACAAGTGTAATGGTAGGCTCTGATCATGCAACATTGCCTGTGCCGCTCTCATAGTACTCCTGTTCTTCCTTTCATCCACCCCATTCTGTTGTGGGTTATGAGGTGATATAAGCTCTCGACGAATGCCTTTTGATGCACATAATTTTTTGAACTCATTTGACACATATTCTCCACGGTTATGACTCTTAAGAGATTTAACTTTCCTTCTAATATCTTTCTCGACAAGTACTTTAAATTCATAAAACTAAGCAAAAGGTTGATCTTTCTTCTGCATGAAGAAGATCCAACACTTATGAGAAATATCATCAACAAATATCACATAATACTTGTGCTTGGACGTGGATGTTGTCGAGAAAGGTCCACACACATCTGAGTGAAATCGATTGAGGATTGCCTGTGATTGATTGTCTTTGTCATGAAAGGAAGCTTTAGTGTACTTCCCCAATGTATAGCCTTTGCATGTCTCTACTTGCTCTAGTGTACCTTGGGAAGGTCAGTAGAAATTTGTTGCTTGATGTTCAAAGCACCATGGTGTAGGTGACCCAACTTCCTATGCCACAACTCACAAATATATCAGCTCTGCACCTTCTCTGCTTTAGTGCTCAAGGAAACACAATCTTCTAACTTCAACTTGCAGAGGATCTTCACTTGAATCCCTATCCTCTTCACCTGTTTTGTGGTTATGTGATGAAGGAATGCCTTTCCCTTACTAAATATCACATCATATCCTCTATCCTCCAACATGGAAACATAAACCATCTTCTTCTTCAAATTGGGAACATACATAACATCTTGCAAAGTGAAGGGAGAACTAGACTCCCTCTAAAAGGAAACTGTACCGATGTCGGTTTTGTTGGACCTCCCATCATCACCCATCTTGATATGCATATCAAGATCCTTCTCCTCGAATTTACTTAAAAGCTCTTTGTTTCCGATCATGTGGAAAGAAGCTCCACTATCGAGGTACCACACACTACCCATCATCGATGACACCATACAAGCAATGAGGATAAAATCCATTTCGAACTGTGAAGCAAGAACCTCACCTGCCGCTCCTTCTAAGGACTTCTTTCCAGTCTTCTTATGCGGACACTTTGTTGCAAAGTGTCATAGCTCATGACAATGAAAACACCTGATTTTTGACTTGTCCTTCTTCATGATGCCCTGATAGGAATCTAATTTGGTATGGGATGAGTTCCCCTTCCCTTTCTTTTCCTTATTCGCTAAGACATAATTCTCCTCATCATCATGCTTTGATGAGTATCTGTCTCTGGTGTTCCGTTGAATCTCTTCCTGTACCAAGCTGGACCATAATCACTCCCACTCTGGTAGCTTCTCCTTCCCATTAACCAAGTCCTGGTAACTGTACCACCTCTTGGGAATTTCTAGAAGTGCTAGGCTCACCATATCATCTTCAGAAATAGTAATCCTGACGCTTCCAAGCTCATCCCGACATTGGGTGAACTTGGTCAAGTACTGCGAAATAGAGTCACCCTTCTCCATCTTGATCTTTCTGAGTTTGTCCTTCAGTGCCAGCTTCCTGTGGTCACTACTATTTTGAAACAGGTCCGACAATGCCTTCCACATTGCAAATGGAGTTTCCTTACCATGGAGATTCAAGACAATATGGTCTCAAACTCCTTATAGGATAATACTTCTCGCTTTTTCCACACACTTTCTCCATTCAACTAGATCTTTAACATCAGATGCTGGAGGCTTTGGAATATCATGATCTATGAATTCCTTGAGCCTGTTGTCTTCCACCACTGCCTCTATCTTTTCCCTCCAAGCCATGTAATTCAGGCTTCCCTCCAGGGCATACTAAAGTCTCAAACCATAAAATGACCTATTGTTGACTCTCAAGTATGAACCTCAAAATTCTTTTTCACCTGCACAACAAACTCGAATTCTCCTCTTCTATAATGCCTTAAGCTCTGATACCATGTAGATTTTTACTTGTAGATTCAATGACTTATGTGATACGCTAAAACATAAGACAAGAATCTACTGTACTCATCAACGAAAACAAAAATTGACTGATGAAAACACTAAGCATAAAAGGAAAATTTTCAATCACACATAATACAATATTTTTTTGGGGAAAACAATTACTCAAAACATTGACTATCTATATCACATTAACCAAAATATCTGAGAAGAAAATAAAATTCTTGTTCAAACCAAACAATTCCTGCACAAGTACAATCTATCTCTCTTCTTCATAACCCATCTCAAGCCAATACTTAGCCAATTCTGCTCCCTTCCAAGCCCCTACCTCCTTGCGCAATTTTTGAGAGAATTAGCCCATATTCAATTGGGAAATTCCCCACTCATAACTGCAAAATCCATCCATAGGCCCTCGATTGATTGCATGCAACATCTGTACAACTCAGAAAATTATACAACTGATAGTACATTATCCTTGAAATCTTATTTCAATTAGGCCTTCCTCAGAACTGACATACATGAGTTATTTTTGAGTGAATTATCAGTTATCTGATTGATCACTGCATGTGAATTAAATCCAATTTAGTTCACTTGACCACTAACTAGTTCCTCCAACAGTTAGAACAAGTTTTATTCAATTTAACTCTGTTAAATTGAATTAAATAATTACAACTCAATAAGAACTCAACCTAGGCCCCTAAAATTTAGGAATCATTCCACAAGACTCTAGAGAGACTTCCAACTCAAATTCATTGAGCCAACTAAGTCAAATTAACTTAGTTAACTATTACACGTTGCTATGAGAATAGAATGTAATTCCTAATTTAATTTAAGGACACATTAAATTAGGATTTCTTGTTGCTATTTTTAACATGTTCCTCTCTCAGGTTTCATTTTTCTACTTACACATGGAAATAAATAAAGTAGGGTTTGGAATGAGAGATTTCGACACCTGAATTTCAAATCTATGCAACAAATTAAAAACAAAGGGATGGTTAAAGGATTTTCAACCATTGAATTTTCAAAGGGTGTTTGCAATGGATGCACTCTTGGAAAACATCCACAAGACAGGTTCAGGAAGGGGTATGCATGGAGAGCCTCTGCACCTTTAAAGCTTATACATAATGATCTCATGGGCCCATTTCCAGAACTTTCAATGAGAAAAGAAAGATATGTGTTCTTATTTATAGATGATTACACGAGATTCACTTGGGTTTAATTCCTAAAACTCAAGTTCGATGTTTTTCATAATCTGAATATTTTCAAAGCGCATGTGGAAAGTTAGTCTGGAAAATGATTCAAAATCTTTCACACGTATAATGGGAAGGAATATGTCAACAAATATATCCAAAACCTTTGTAATGAAGTAGGCATACAATTGCAACACATGGTTCCTTACACTCTGCTGAAAAACGAGGTGGCCAAGAAGAAGAACATATATTTAAAAGAGATGTCTAGTTGCATGTTGCATGCAAGATCTTTTCGATTAAAATTATGGGCTGAGGCTATCAAGTATGCTTCATGTATCTAGAATAGATCTCCTGATAAATATGTTACTAGAAAAAACAACTTTTGAGGCTTGGACTAGCATGCAACCTAAAGTCTGTCATTTCTGCATTTTCAGATCTTGAGCATGGGTCCGCATTCCTACAAAGAAGAGAAAGGATTTAGAGCCTCAAAGAAAGGAATGCATGTTCGTTGGATGTTTCGATGAAGTCAAAGGGTACATATTTGTTGATATCAATAGTGAAGAGCTCTTTGTTGAAAGGAGTGTAAATTTTGAAGAAGATCCTTTGCTCTCACCACTAGATGAACTAGTTAGAAATTTAGCCTCACCACTCTAGTTGATGAGTATGCAAATGATACTTCAAATCATATTTTTGATCTAGATGATGCTTTTCCTGTGACACATGTTGGAAAACTAGTTGGTTAACATCAAGATAATACTTTCTCATGTTGTTTGAAAGATTCTTGACCACCTTCGACACAAAAATGGAATAGCATGAGTGATCTCTTAGATGATCTTGCCACTAGACCTCAGTTCAAGGAAGCTCCATAAGCACTCTTAGCTATGGAGCCATACATGCCCTTGATTAATTATATAATGCATGCATCTGATCCACAAACTTATGTAGAAGCAACTGGGCATCCTTAATAGGAAACAACTATGGATGAGGAATACAACTCTCATTGAGAACTAAACTTGGAAATTGGCTCCACTACCTTCTAATCATAAACTTGTTAGGTGTAAGTGGGTTTACCTAACCAAATAAAGTGACATATAGCCAAGTTAGTCAATATAAAGCATGATTGATGACCAAACATTTTCAATAGGTACATGGTGTTGACTATGATTGGAATTTTTCTCTAGTCACAAAAATGGATTCTATTCAGCTAGCTCTCTCCATTATAGCAACACGACAGTAGGAGGTGCATCATATGGATGTGAAGAGTGCCTTTCTTCATCATGATCTCAAGGAGGAAATATACATGGAGCGGCTGTAGGGATACATGTAAAATTCATCTATTGTATGCAAATTGAAGAAGTCCCTCTATGGCCTCAAGCAGGCACCTATAGCTTGGTATGCAAAGATGGATTCCTATTTGTTGTCTCCAATATTTGATGTTGCAAATCTGATTCCAACATTTATTTTTTGAAGGCAAATGTCTTCTTATTGATCATAGTACTTTATGTAGATGATTTTTTTATAATAGGTAATTTAGTTTTTACCATTGTTGATATTAAAACTGCATTGCATAAGCAATCATTTTGCGACTTTTAAGGTCTAAAATGGCTCTCTTAAGGAAATTATATAATAATAGTGGAAATAATAAAATAAGGCTAGATTACATCATTAAATTTTAGAGGGAAAAAAGACAATTATTTTTTCAACTAGTATTTTCAACTTACCTATCTATGGTTTTACTCAAATTTCGAGTGAAACACTCGTTGGATGTAGAATTTGATTCCTCATCCAAGGAGTACCCATGTAGCATATTTTCGATGGATCCTTCTACACGAAAAAGGAGAAATACATGAAAAATGTGATTGCAATCACGTTTTTTCATGTATTTCTCATTTTTCATGTATTAGGGTTTATCAAAAGTATGCAACATGGGTACTCCTTCGATGAGGAATTAAAGTTTTCATCCAACGAGTCCTCTGGCTCAAAATTTGAAAACTTAGGGAGATAAGTTGAAAATATGAGTTGAAAAAGTAGTTTTGTTATTTTATTATTTTTTAATCTTTGTACTTTTTTACTCAAAAAATGGTGAATCATCCCTCATGGTTGACATCATCAACTTGAATCCTATTGGTCCTTATAAAGTTTATTTTCGTTTTACATTTTTCTTAGGAAGCCCATCTTAGACCTCGAAATTCCCTACTGTTTCTATGATAGACATGGGCTTGCTAAATTTTATCCTTGGACTATAGATCAATAATAATGGTTATGGGATTACCTTTTCTCAACCAAAGTATGCTAGAGATTTTTTGGCACAATTTCATGTGAGTGGCTGCAAGTCAACAACCACACCTTTCTTGAGGGCTAAAACTTGAAAATGACAAAGGAACACCATTGGTTGATTGCACATTGTTCCATCAGCTTGTGGGGAGTCTTCTTTATCTCACTCACTCCCTTCTTGATCTCTCATATTTCATAGGAGAAATTTCTAGATACATGCAAGAGCCACATGAGTTACACTGGAAATATGCAAAGTGCATCTGTCGATATGTCTAGGGGACAATAACTTATGGGATTCATTGTGCAACAAATTGTTCTTTGGATCTCATTGGGTTCACAGATTCAGATTGGGTTGGTGATAACCTTATTCGCACGTCCACCTCCAACCATGTACTTAGCTTGGGACCCGACCCCATTTGTTAGTTAAGCAAGAAGCATGTTGCCATTGCTTCATCATCAAAAAAGGTTGAGTACAGAGGAGAAATCAATGCTGCCATTCAGGCCATTTGGCTACAACATTTTCTTTCTGAGTTTGGTATCATTGTCCATTGTTCGACTTTCATATGGTAAGATAATCATAGTACGCTGAAATTTTGCAGAGATCCAATGTAGCGACAACGAGCCAAACATATCGATATCCACATGCACTACATCAAAGAATTAATGCATGATGGAATCATTGATCTGCAATACTATCCTACCGAAATTCCACTGTCCATCAAAATTCAGGAATCTACAATTAAATTACGCTGAAATGAAGTGTATAGCATCCCGCAACAAATGCGATTAAGCAGATTTGGGTTCGATCCTGACTCCATCAACCAGAAGCCCACCTTTCCAATGGCCCCCGCTAACTTCAGCCATACAAAATCCATTGCAATTAGAAGAATCATCATCTTCTTCATTTGCTCTCGCTGCGAAATCCCCTGCAACAACTTCCATCCATCCACCACTATTTATACGCCGCCTTGCGCCTTGTCTTTCCATCAAAAGCTGCTCCGATTCCATTTTTTCTCCACCTGCCTTTGAAACCGAAAACTTAATTGGCACTACACTCCACCCATACAGACGTTCTCCAAATTTAAGGACACACACAATTCTGTACTCTGTATTCGCAGACGAAAGACTGTAGTCGAGTCGACCCCGGACCTCCAACCAGCAAATCGTTAATAACTCTGCAAACCGTTAATAACTCTGCAACCTCTTTAGATCTGAATCACAAGCCATCACAACAACATATAGTTTTGTTTTGTTACAGTGGTTTTTAAATGAGTTAGAATTTTGTTAAATTCAATTATATTAAGAATAATATTAGCATAATTATATTAATAAATATATATAGATTTAGATTTAGTTGGTAAAATGTAATGTTAATAATATATATAGATTTAAATTTAGTTAGTAAAATCCAATATTAATAATATTGATCTGTTTTAAAATTTTATTAAATTGATATTAGCACACTCACATTAATAAATATAAGTAATATTATTTTTATAAACCTGGACTGGAGAAAAACCCAAAGCCAATAGGGTTGATTGTCTCCTCTAGCAATGCATCATTCTCTTGCAGATAACATGTAACCCATTTTCGTTATTAAATTGATATTAACACAATCACATTAATAAATATAAATAATATTATTTTTATAAACCTGGACTCAAAAAACCCAATGCCAATAGCGTTGATTGTCTCCCCTAGAAATGCATCATTCTCTTGCCGATAACATGTAACCCATTTTCGCTGTGGATCGCTCTAGCCAGAATCTCTGTTCTTCTTCATCTCTGTTCTTCTTCCACCAGATTAGGAATATTAATGAATGGATGGCACTATGCAAAAACTAAACCAAAACAAATGCATTGGAATCATCATGGAGACAACAATAAGGGATATATATATACCTTTGTTCCGCCATCTATGAAAACTGAATCGCAGAGACGAAAGTATAGTTCTCTGCTAGAAGAAAATGCGACGGGGGTAACTGCCCGGGATAGGATCTGTTGGCATTTCTTAGGAAGGAATTTGTTCCACACAATGTCAGAGTAGGCCGCAGATCTGAAGAGTTTGGAGACAGTTTCCAGCCAGCAAACGTGGCGTGGAGAAGTGAAGGAGAAAATGAGAGATATACCAGTCTTGGGTAGGTCTGGTAGACTTGTTCCATGCTCGAGCATAGGTTCACATTCATTCTCCTCAAGCTGAGGCCTATTATACTGAAGCTCGCTCTTAACAGGAAGATACCGAAGGCAATTCCCCATGGTTTTCTCGGCTCGTTCTTATCAGCGGCGCCTCTGATAAAAGGTGCATTGTAATCTGCACATGGCAAAACTCTTGGCGTGGAAGCCAAGGAAAGTAGTTTGTAATATGTATTAGGATAGAGGAGGGCGGGGCGCTGCCCAAGGCATATGCCAGGGTTGCCTGCGCTGTTGACATTCTACTTTAAATAAATGTTAATATATTATATGACTGGCCTGCGAATAAAATAAAAAGCAACTTGGTTCCGGCTACTATTACGAGGAGCGACCTATTATTTATGATATCATTTTGTAAGATTTTTGAGATACACAGATTTAGATCTACAAAACAATAAACAAGCTTGTAAGAGAAGGAAGGAAGCGAACAAGAATTGAGAAAAGAATGAAAAATTGATTCTACAATATTAGTTTTAGAATAAATACATAAAAACAACTAAGTTAAGCTTAGTTGTACATGCAATAACTAAAGCTAACTAAAGCTAAGTGTGCTTTATCTTATGTTAATGTGTACATGTGCCACATGCAAGCAATAAGTTAACTGGATCTAGTCTAAGTGCATGTACACCAACACACCTAGTCTAAGTGCATGTACACCAACACCCCCCCTTAAGCATAACTTAGGTGAGTGTGATGCAAAATGAATGAGTCCCGGCAACACGACCATTTTAGGTACCCATATACAATGCATAAAAAAGTAGGAAAGAGGGAAAACCCGGTGGGAAGAAACCCCCCCCCAAAATATAATGCAAAAGTAGAGAAAAAACAACTGTTAGGCAATCACGTCCTTCACCCCGAGACGATTTCGCAGGAATCGAAACTTCTGCTCAGTGAAAGTCTTGGTGAAGATGTCAGCAATCTGCTCGGAACTAGGACAGTATTGAAGATCGATGATCCCATCATGAATGAGTTCTCTAATGAAGTGCATGTGGATCTCGATGTTTTTGGTACGCTGCCGGTGCACTGGATCTCTGCAAAACTTTAGCGTACTTTGATTATCGCACCAGATAACAGTTGGATGATGGACACTAATCCCAAGCTCAGATAGGAAATGTTGTAGCCAAATTCCCTGAATAGTGGCATTGAGTGCTCCTCTATACTCGGCCTCTGCTGATGATAAAGCAATGGCAGCCTGTTTCTTACTTGACCAACAAATTGGGCCGGATCCCAAACTAAGTACATAACCGAAAGTAGACTTGCGATCAATGGTGTCGCCAACCCAGTCTGAATCTATGAACCCGATGAGATTCAAAGAACAATTGGCTGCATAATGAATCCCATAGGTGATTGTCCCCTAGACATATTGAAGGATGCGCTTTGCAGTGTTCCAGTGTAACTCATGTGGCTCCTGCATGTATCTGGAAACTGCTCCGACAGCATAGGAGAGATCAGGAGGGGAGTGAGTGAGATAAAGAAGACTTCCCACAAGCTGGCGATACAATGTGCAATCAACCAATGGTGTGTCTTTGCCATTCTCAAGCTTTATCCCTGATAAGAAAGGTGTGGTTGCTGGCTTGCAATCACTCATGTGAAATCGTGCCAAAAGATCTTTGGCATATTTTGGTTGAGAAATGGTAATGCCAGAATCACGCTGATGGATCTCTAGTCCAAGGAAGAAATTTAGCAAGCCCATGTCGGTCATAGAAAACCGCTTATGCAATGCAGTTTTGATGTTAGTAATGGCAGAAGTTGAACTACCCGTTATCAAAAGATCATCTACGTAGAGTACTATGATCAACAAGGAGTCAATTTTCTTTGGAAAATAAACATTGGAATCAGATTTGCAGCGTACAAAGTTTTGAGATAACAAATAAGAATCCATCTTCGCATACCATGCTCTAAGTGCCTGCTTGAGGCCATAGAGAGACTTCTTTAGTTTGCATACCAGAGATGAATTCTGCATGTATCCCAGTGGCTGCTCCATGTAGATTTCCTCCTCGAGATCACCATGAAGAAAGGCATTCTTCACATCCATATGATGCACCTCCCATCCTCTTGCTGCTGCAATGGAGAGAGCTAGCCGAATGGAATCCATTTTTGCCACTGGAGCAAAAGTTTCATCATAGTCAACACCATGTACTTGCTGAAAACCTTTTGCTACCAATCGTGCCTTATATCGACTAACTTGGCCATTTGATGCTTTCTTGGTCCGGTAAACCCACTTGCATCTCACAAGTTTGCGATTTGAAGGTAGCGGAACCAAATCCCAAGTCTGGTTCTCAATGAGAGAGTTATATTCCTCATCCATGGCGGCTTCCCATTCAGGATACCCATTTGCTTCTGCATAAGTTTGTGGATCAGATCCATGCATCATATAAGCATGGATGGGCATGGATGGCTCCATAGCTAAGAGTACTTGCGGATCTTCCTCAAACAGAGGGATAGAGGCAGGATCATCAAGGATATCACTCATGATGCGCCATTTTTGTGTTGAAGGTGGTCGAGAATCTTCCGAACTACGTGCAGAAGTATGATATCGATGTTCAACAACTGGTGGTCTAACAGGGGTCACAGGAAGAGACTCATCGTCATCAGAATGCTGGTCTGAAGTTTCATCTGCATACTCATCAATGAGTGGTGATGGAAACTTGGTAACAAGTTCATCTACTGGTGCATGCGAAATATCTTCGTCAAACTTTACACTTCTTTCAATAAAGAGCTCTTCAGTGTGGTTATCAAGCAATCTATACCCTTTGACTTCATCAGAATATCCAACAAACATGCATGCTTTGCTTTGAGGCTCCAAATCCTTTCTCTTCTCTGGAGGAATGCGGGCCCATACTCGAGATCCAAAAATGCGGAAATGACTAACGTCAGGTTGCATGCCAATCCAAGCCTCAAAAGGTGTTTTTCCAGTAACAGATTTATGAGGAGATCTGTTCTGGGTGTATGAGGCACAATTAATAGCTTCAGCCCACAATTTCGACGAAAGAGATCTTGCATGCAACATGCAATTAGTCATCTCTTTCAAAGATCGATTTTTCCTTTCAGCGACGCCATTTTGCTGTGGAGTGTAAGGAACTGTATGCTGCAACTGTATGCCTGCTTCATCACAAAGATTCTTGATATCTTTGTTGACATATTCCGTCCCATTATCTGTGCAGAGTATCTTGATGCATTTTCCAGACTGATTTTCCACATGCGCTTTGAAAATCTTTAGATGTTGACAAACTTCAGACTTGAGTTTCAAGAAGTAAACCCAAGTGAATCTCGTGTAATCATCTATAAAGGACAACACATATCTTGCTTTGCTCATTGAAAGCACCGGAAATGGACCCATGAGATCACTGTGTACAAGTTCCAAAGGTGAAGAGGCTCTCCATGCATGCCCCTTCTCGAATTTTTCTTGTGGATGCTTTTCCAAGAAGCAATCCATTACAAACACCAATCTGAAAAGTTCCAAATGGTTGCAATCCTTTGACATCCTTGCCTTACTAAGTTGTTTGGCCATAATATAATGAAATTCAAGTGCCCAAATCTCTCGTGCCAAATCCTACTTTCTTCATTTGCATGCTTAAGTAGCAAAATAGAATCTGATTGAGGAAAAAAATCAGAAAATGTATACAGACGAGATTGATCATTTACCTTGCCAGATGCAATCTTCAAATTGGTTTGCATGTCATAAATGCTCACGGAATCTGGGGTAAATTCCACTTTCCTTCCGCTGCCTGTGTGTGTCATTTGATACACTGAGAGAAGATTCACAAAAAGCCTTGGAATATGCAAGACATTTTCAAAACTTCCATCTTCGAATTGCACTCTTCCTTGTCCAGTTGCTGCAACTGCAGAATTATCCCCCATGAGAATGGGAGGACCTGAGTATGCATGTAGAGAAGAAAAGGATTCCTTTGAAGAAGCCATATGATGTGAAGCTCCTAAATCGATGATCCATTCTTGTGGTGCAGAATGAAGAGCAATCAGAGCATGCCCATTACCTCTTGGATCTGGTGCTTTTTCTCCAGACTTCTTCTTAGCATTCTCAGGAATGTGGTCTCCAAGATTGTGTTGTTGGAGTGTCTGCACCATAAGATCTATAGTCTTCTTCATGCATGCAGATTTAGGATGAAAACCACGGTGGCAATAATTGCACATTGATTTCCCTTTCGTTCCTTTCCTTTCCTTTGAGCCAGATGATCCATCAGGGGGTTTCGGATGTCCTCCCTTTCTTGGATCAGGATCCTTCTTCCCTTTTCCTTTCTGATGGTCTTTGGAATTTGCCTTTCCTTTTGCATGCACAGTAAGTGCATGCGCTTTGGAATTTTTAAGTGTGCCCATTTTGATGAGCTTATCTTGCTCATGCATCAAAGACTGAATAAAAGAATCCAGTGAGGGCATCTTCCAAGCTGCACCAATTGCAGATCTGACTGTGTGGAATGTAGAGACGAATACTACATACTTTGGACCAAGTTTTGATAAAATGGAAAGAATCAACTTATTTTCTTGCTTGGATTTGTCGATCTCGCATGCTTTCACCTGAACCAACAAGGCTTTATACCTTGTGAAAAAATCTTGAATGTTCTCAAAGTTTCTCGGATCTAATGAGTTTAACTCATTTTCGAGAATGTGACCTTGAATTTCATCCTGTTTTCCAAACAATCCTTCCAAAATTTTCCATACTTCATTTGGAGTTGAACATGATTCAACATGAAATAGTAGTTCCAGAAAAATAGATAAACATAGGATGCCGAAGGCCTCGTCCATGCGATTGAAATATCTTGATTTCTCCATTGCCGACGTTGGTTCAACTTTCGTTTCCATGGTTATTCGAAATAAGCCTCTACTTCTGAGATGAAGTTGAATCTTTGGCTTCCATTCGAAATAATTATATGGAGTGAGAATTGCCGATTGTGGAAACTCCAATTTAGACTCCATTCTTTGTTGTTGCTTCAATCTTCTGAACCTGCAAATAAAATTGCTTGTGCACTGATTACAAATCCCTAAGCTCTAATACCATGTAAGATTTTTGAGATACACTGATCTAGATTTGCAAAACAATAAACAAGCTTGCAAGAGAAGGAAGGAAGCGAGCAAGAATTGAGAAAAGAATGAAATTGATTCTACAATATTAGTTTTAGAATAAATACATAAAAGCAACTAAGCTAAGCTTAGTTGTACATGCAATAACTAAAGCTAACTAAAGCTAAGTGTGCTTTATCTTATGTTAATGTGTACATGTGCCACATGCAAGCAATAAGTTAACTGGAGCTAATCTAGGTGCATGTACACCGACACATCTAGTCTAAGTGCATGTACACCAACACCATGGATACCGTAATTGCTGTTAATTCCCAGAGTAGTATTCCCGAGAAACCTTTTCATTTCTTCAATGAAATGCTACTCAGTAATAGAAAATAAACACAATTGAACTTCCATGGTTAGTGTTCTACCTAGGTTTGACCATTTATTGTATATGAAACAATGTAAACAGTGCCATGGTTAACAATTAGTAGATTTGAATCTGATGTTATTGACAATACAAATTGTAGACATGTGCAGAATTTGGGAATGGTAACGTTGCCTTCAAACTGTTTGAAGGAACAGTTTGAAGGAAATTCTTAACGTCTTAATGAGATGTTGTGTCGTAGATTTGAATTTGATGGACAAGTAGATTTATCATACGTTATTGTTATCAATGTGCTTGATAGTATGGTGTGTTGTGGAATGCAAGTATATTTGCTTATTCTCCTAGATGGCCACGTCCATGAAACCTCGGCATTTTTCAATGAAATGCAATGCTAACATTGCCTCCAACTGTTTGAAAGGATTATTAACGTCTTAATGAGGTGTTGTGTTGTGGAATGCAAGTAGATTTGAATTTAATATGATGAATAAGTAGGCTTATCATATATTAACATTGCTTCCAAATTGTTTCAAAGGATTCTGAACGTCTTAATGAGATGTTGTGTCGTGGAATGCAAGTAGATTTGAATCTGATGAACAAGTAGATTTATCATATGTTATTGTTTGCAATGTGCGGTATAGTGTGTTGTGGAATGCAAGTATTTCTGTTTATTCCTAGAGCGGCCACCTCGATAAAGCCTCTTTCATTTTTCAGTGAAATGCAAGTACAAGGTATAAAACCCATCACAGTCACTTTAGTGTTCTCCCTGCTTGCACCATTTCTTGGTGCTAGAATATGGTAAGCAAGGAAACCACGGTTAATCAGTAAAATTTAGATTTGAATATAATTTTTCCATAATGGTCAACCCCATGAATCCTTGTCAATCTGAATCAGTAAGAAGTAGGTTTGAAGTAGCTTTAAATTTTATGTAGAACTAAAATTGACGTTATTGAACTTGATACAGTCTTGTGTCATGGAATTGTATCATTATATATATTCCAGAGTGGTTACCTCCATGAAAACATTGCCATTGTGTAATGAAATGCAAGTCCATGGTATAAATCTAGATCACCATAGTTAGTGTTCTTACGACTTGTGTCCAGTTAGTTATTGTCTCTAGAACAAGGTAAGCATGTCGACGGACAATCAGTAAGGAGTAGATCTGAATCAGTAAGAAATACAATTGAATATGATGTAGGATTAAATTTGAATAGGATGTTATTGTGGGTTAATATGTACTTAATACAATTTTCTGTGATGGAATACAGTTATTCTTGGTTATTCAGAATGACCACTTAAATATGAGGCTATCAAATCAAAAGATCAGAGTAAAAAGGATCAAAATAAACAATATCAAGATATAGTGTCTAATACAGCAGGGAAAAATGAGTCAAAATAAACAAGATAAAGATATAGAATCGCATACAACAGGGAATGATACTCAGAAGGATCAGTTATAAGAGGTTACAGGGGCCATCACGACTACTCCCTTGTCAACATATCCAAGCAATTTTCCTTCTGGGATTGTTGATGTAGATTCCCTAGAACCAGTGGAACCGGTGCATGTTCCGAGTGCGAGTGAGAATTCACTCACTATTACAAGGAAAGCTGTTACTAAAGGGAGGCCAAAGGAAAGGAAAATGAAACAAACAAAAAAACCTTTCTCAAAACTGGGCATTATATGGGATGCATCAAAATTAAATGAAGAAGAATTTGCAGATGAAGTTGCAAATTCATATGGTGCTTATGCGCATACCAATAAATGGTATGTTAACAATCTTAAAGACGCCGTAAGGCAACAAGAAGAAAAAATCAATTATCTTAAAGACATTATAAGGCAACAAGAACAAATCAATTCTCTTGAAGACAGGTTGGACAGTTTGCAACAACAGAAAGGTCTAAATGAAACTGAACATCAACGACAGATTAACCTTCTCAAACAACAACAAGAAAAAATCAATTCTCTTAAAGATACCGTAAGGCAACAACAAGAAAAAAACAATTCTCTTGAAGACAGGTTGCAACAGCAGAAAGCTCTTAATGAGATTGAACATCAACAACAGATTAACCAAGTTCTCAAACAACAAGAAGAAAAAATCAACTCTCTTGAATACAGGTTACAACAGTAGAAAGCTCTTAGTGAATCTGAAAATCAACAACAGATTAACCAGCTCAAACACGTTCTCAAACAACGACAGCTAGAGAAAGAATATCTTGAGAGACGATTGAAACAAGAAAATGCACAGCTACAAGAGACACCTGCAAAGGCAGTTGCAGACATCATAGTTGAAAAGGATAATAAAATAAATCAATTTCTTATTCAGATCAAAGAATTACAGGACAAACAGTCAGGGCTAGAATTCCTGAAGAAATAAGCTTTGAAATCAAATGAACAACTAAAGGAGTCTCAGGAGCAATTCTACCAAAAGTTAAGCCAGATTCAGAAATACCATAAGACTCTTAATGAAGTCTCCAATATAGTCAAAGACAAATTGTCTCAACAGAAAATTGCACAAGATGCGTTTGAAAAATTAAAGAGTTGGTAGGTTAAACACATATTGGTTCCAGCTAGCATTATGAAGTTTCAGATGTCCAAAGAGGGCAAACTCAAAACACAGGTCGCTCTAGATAATTGGTTGCGCAACTTGAACTTTGCAAAGAACCTAATCACAAATTCAACCAAATATTGTTCAAATCTTTGAGATAGTGCAATGGACATCATTATTGATTTCGACATGCCAAATCTACAGCTTTTTGGGGAAACAGTTTCAAGTGAATTGTGTATTGTGTATTACTGATTTACAGCAACAAAGGAAAAAAATTGTCAATTTAATAAAGGGAATAGATAGATGGACTATGCAATCTATTTTTCAGTTCCTTGTCAATCCATTGACATGTTCTAAGGTGATCAACAATTTCTTTTCGAAGTATCGTTGAGAAATTAGTGTTATTGCTAGTAAAGTTTACAGTTGCGAGATTAATGTGGATGAGTCGACTCCAAAACCAATCTTGCATATCTTGAAAATGTATTCTTAGTGGGAGACTTACGTTGATGAGATCGAAAAACAAGAGGCAGCTGATCGAAGAGAAGATATTTAAAAAGGAGAAGTTCAAAATTTTTGTAACAAGATTTTATTATTTTAGAAACATTCTATCTTTTTTAAAATCTTTAAAATTTTGTAGCAATATTTTCTTATTTTAGAAACATTCTATGAAATGAAAATTTATTCTCAGTGGGAGACTCATGTTGATGAGATCGAAAAACAAAAGGCCGTAGATCAAAGTGAAGACCTTTAAAAGGAGATGATATTTAAAATTTTTGTAACAAGATTTTCTTATTTTAGAAACATTCTAAGATCTTTAATATTTTTGTAATAATATTTTCTTATCCCGGAGATGAACTATAGTTGCTGGTTCAAAACTTAGATGCTAAATATAATTATAATTAAATATTTTTATTGGTTCGAATTACAATTAGATATTTTTATCAGTTTGAATTACAGTTAAATATTCTTATGAGTTTGAATTACAATTTATGAAGACCAATTTTGATAATTCTTTCTTTTTATGATTCGAAATCAGTTTGAATTACAATTAGATATTCTTATCCGTTTGAATTACAATTTATGATGACCAATTTTGATAATTCTTTTTCTTTTTATGAACCGAAATCTATGCAATTGGACGATCATGTGAATTGTACAACTTATTGAATTGCAACAACAAAATCAAAACAAATTACTATTTGAGTGTGATTCTTCACCTATGGTAAATCTTCTTTCCTGCTTGAGCATTATTTTCTGTAGCAATAAACATTTTTTTCTTATGTTTACTCTTTCATACTCAGCTTATGTTGCTAACTGGGATATATAAACTCAAGTTCAGGTTTATATATCTATATATATATATATTCAAGTTTCTTTTTCCACTCATTTGGATTCATGTTTACAAGTATATCTGTATCAGCGAGATGGGTTGTGGGAAGTAGAATTATTTGTCTCCCAAGGATACAGAGCACCTGACGAAGACACAGTGGGAGCATATGATTTTTCAAAGTTTCATTGACAGTACATCATAAACTAGTTACAAAGGTTTGCATGGCATGAGGACATGTAGATGCTTAATTTTGGGGGAGATTTTGGAACGTGGAATTAGCATTCTCTTTGTATTAATTTTCCTTATCTTTTCCTACCATTTTGACTCTAAAAATCAATGCCTCACTTTGTTAGTCATTGTTGACCAAGTATGTTCCCTTTGCAAGTCGCCCTTTTTATCTAGTTTTGATTATAATTTGAAACAAAATTTATATGCTCTAGGCTATTTTATTAATGAATTGATGAAGGGTTGTTTCAGGTGGTATGGCTTGTTGAGATGTGGTTACAGGATGATGTCTCCTTAATTCTTCTTTGCTAAATATGGAATGAAGACTCTGTTGACATTGTTGTTAAAACACCAAGTCTATTTTCGACACTATGTTATTTTGCAATTAGCAACAAAGGCTGACGTGGAAAGACACGGTCAAAATTAGTTCGCTAAATATGGAATGAAGACTCTGTTGACATTGTTGTTAAAACACCAAGTCTATTTTCGACATTATGTTCTTTTGCAATTAGCAACAAAGGCTGACGTGGAAAGACATGGTCAAAATTAGTTTGATCATTGAAGTGAGACACTCATGGACAATGCAACTAACTTCATTAGAACACTTGAGATTTCCAAGTTTAGAAAGTTGTTACAACTCTATTTCAATTAAGACAATTTTTTACAAGATTGTTTTGCATAATCTCAGTTCGGATCACATGAGAATCGAGAGATTCTCAGGGTGATCATGCTTGTCAAAAATAGGAATGTAATAGGAAATTATAAAATAATGTACTCCCTGCCTACGGGGCATGCATAGATAGAGATCAAAGAGGGAAGTACCATCAGTGTAATCATGTATTGCAACTTTCATCAATGCAAAATTTTATTGTTCATGGCTCCATATCTCCTTCCTGATTAGCTTGTGTGCTATGTAAATCACCAGCCCCTACTAAGGAGGAAGGTCCAAGGTCCCTCATTTTTAATAAGGATCAGTGGCAGGGAAAATTTTAAGAACCCCCCTAAATTTACATGTATAATAAATGGGCGAATCTCTATGGTATATAGGAAAAATGGAAGGCGATTTTATCAATAATATGATATGTTTATATAATTTTTTGGCGAATCTCTCACTAGGCATGGCGAATATTTTACTCAATTATAAAATCTTGTGTTTATTGAATACACAAATGAAATCATTGCATTTCTTTAAAATATCTTTTGAAATCAAAATTACCGAAATTACATATCGATAACCTAGTGGGTGTAAGATAAAATTCACTCGTGCCATTCACAGAAAGCATGAGAAAAAACCTAATACTATATATAAAACCAAGAAAAATTCAAATTCATCACTTCTTGGGACCTCATAACCACCCTGCCAATACACAAGTATGTTCCTGTTTGCAATTAGAAAAATTACCCAAATTACAATATGTTTACTCCACTTCTAGGGATCTCGTAACCACCCTGCCAATACACAAGTATGTTCCCATTTGCAATTAGAAAAATTACCCAAATTACAATCTGTTTACTCCAGCATATGTTGGAAAGTTATAGAAGGATGACTAGTGCAATCAATCCATTTCTTTTAGCCCTGGATTTGTTTCAGTTTAAAACAGAAGTATACAAATATACTTGTCCAATGTCTATGCTTTAACCATTCACCTTAAGATGTTTTTACAATATAAGTTCCTAAGTCTATTTAATATCT
>APFE030971756.1:2417-26643 GCA_000404065.3 Pinus taeda | reverse complement strand
TGAGAGGGATTCACTAAGACATTTTCACAAAAGAAATTACTCTGCCTCCTATGAAATTTTACACCACTGTGTGTAAATATTTCATTTACATTCACTGCTGTGTGAAAACAAAAATTACAGGGAGTTACTGATTTACCTTTTCACCTGTGTGAAACAATTCATGGATTTGGAACAAAACAAGCCACTGGTTTTTCATTCACTTCTCCTCCTGCACTGCTATGCAAACTTTTCTTTTTACATCACAGAGAAAAATTCACACTTCTGCGTTTCATACATATCAAACATTGCATTACAATCCTTGGTTTTCATTGGCTGCTGCAGAGCCCTGTTTCTCTTCTCACCGTGTGCAAAAATCCCCGTGTGTAATAATAAATTACAACAACAACGGAGTCAACGCTCCTATTAAAAACATATGCCAAAAAATAATAATAAAAACTTACATATGGTTTCCGCCCATACTCCATATTAAATTCGCCGTATGAAAACATTGAAGAAATTTACCTAAGTTAATGACACCTTCATTAAAAACATTAAAGAAAACGTGCCGTAAAAGTAAAATTAAAGTTCGGGCAGGTTGAATGCAATCCATGTCTATTGACTTGATCGGACGCAATTCGCACACCAACCTATGACAAAACAAACGACCTTTGCCGTCCGGGGAAAGTGGTTTTGGGTTCGTACACCCGACGCGTGGCAGCTGGTTAGGTTGTTCGGAGGCCCTCTGACAAAAACCCCTTTTTACCACACCCATTGCGATATGCCTCCACGTGGCTCGTGGTTTTGCTGGGTGGTATTGAGGTGCATTAAATATTTTGCCCGCGCGCGCTGTTGAAATTACAAATTCAACATCTCACTGTTCTTCATTCGTCGGCAGGCTCTACAATTTCAACGGCACGAATAAGACAGACCCGTCCCTTGATCCGACATATGCTCAGATACTGAAGCAGGGTTGTCCCCAAGGCAGCTCCAGTAACGTTAACACGACCGTCTTCATGGATCCTGATACGCCACTCACCCTGGACAACGTCTATTACGACGAAGTTATAGCTAACCGTGGTCTGTTTACATCTGATGCAACCCTGCTTACAGATCCAAACACCAAATCCAGTGTGACTGCAAACTCGGGGCTTAACTTGGTAGGATGGCAGAAAAAATTTGCTACCGCCATGATAAAAATGGGAGAGATTAGTGTATTGACTGGCAACCAAGGAGGAGTCCGGGCCAACTGCAGGGTTGCAAACAGTTAAAACAGATAGGAAATTTTCCTTTCATTGGCTTAAAATTTGCATTCTTAATTCAATTACAAATGTATTTGTGCTTAACCACGATTAAATTATATGTACTCCTGTCTCTTCACCGCGTGTATTTACTGCTACGTTCTCTTGGTAAAATAATAAATTATGACATGAATTCTTCTATAAATTTTGGTTGTAAGTACAGTCTAAATTTTTGGTTACCCGGACGATATAGGAAATTGAGTACCTGTAGTTTTTTAATTATATTCACTTATTTTTAAACCATATTTAGAGTTAGATCATGTTACTAAAGTGGTTATTGGAAATTGAAACTCATTCTTCAAACAACTGAATAAAATGCGCGAAAAAACGATGTGCCCTACCATTGACAAGACCCCCTTCTCCGAAAGAAGATAGTGAATTTCTATAAAGTGGAAAATTAGGGAATTTTTCCAATTTTAAATATTTATGGTATGATTTTAAAATTAAACGTGATTATAATTTCTTGTGCTGAATAACATAGTGTATTTATATATAAATAAGAAAGGGGAATTGCTTGTTCTTGGTTTACATTTATTTTTCCATCAACATTCCAAATATTAGAGTTACTAGGAACAAATTCCTACTAACGTAGTCAAATTACACCTCCAATTGCACGAATTTAAAAATTTGATAAGTTTTTATAATCACATCAATTCATAAGTTATTGATTATTTGCTTTCTTTGAAGTTTAATCTTCAATTTGATAAGTTTTTATAATCACATCCATTCATAAGTTATTTTTCTTTCTATGAAGTTTAATCTTTTCTTTCTATGAAGTTTAATCTTCAATTTATAAGTTATTGATTATTTGCTTTTTATATTCAAATTTTACGAGGCGATAGTAGTGAGAATTATTTGTGGGGTTAAAATTGGTTTATGGTGTATTTAAATCAGTTTTCTACAATTGTGAAAACAACATCTTATAGGTGGGTAGATCATTTTTCTCATTCAAGCTGATATTTAAATTTAATAGTGCAAAGACAATATCTAGTAAGTGAGTAGATTGTTCCTCTATCCAACATTATGCAACAACAAAATTTCCTAGTTGAATGTATCATTTGGAGGTTGGTGTCATAAGACACTGATGGAGCCATGAACCGGTTGTTCTGAATACATCAAATTGATTGGAGTGCATCAAATTGATTGGAGTGGTTTCTCTACACAGTGAGACCTTAGAAATAGATCTAGTGGATGACATTGTTATGGTTTCTTCATTGTTACGTAGTTCGTGCCTCCTGTGGAGAAGCTTTATGGCAATGGGATTCGACCTTCAAGTTTTGCATGCTAATGTATGTTTCTCTTACGGTTCTCTCTGCTTCTTTCTTCGGGTCTCCAACAGTCGCATGGGGTAACATGACCATGTCAGTAGGAGGTGGAGGACGTGGTAGGCTCTGCACTTCTAGAAACACCACATTGCATATCACCCTCAGCATCTTGTCATCACCAATGGCCCAATCATTATTTTCACCTTTCCTAGTCATCTTCCTCTTGTAGTCCTTTAACAGTTGCTTTGTGACCAGAATTATCCTCCTCGCACTTGGGATGCCAGATAGGAAATTGTTATTCAATGTCGCTTCCACCCCTTCCTGGAGGATTTTGTTAAGTGTGAAGCCAAATTCATGAATCACGTGCAAGATTCTAGATCCTTTTACACCGTCATTAGTTTGTAGATCTCCATCTGAATCACATACAGGATTATAGATCCTTCTTCTTCCTCTATAAATTTGTAATTTCTCTAGTCAGGCATTGCAAGCCAAGGCCCAAGCCTGTTATGTAATGCTAAGTGATTTCTGTTCTCCACTGATTGGTTTATCTATTCCGTTGTTTCTGATTGGGTAATCTTGTTGTTTCACCATTTGTATGTCTCTGTGAATTATTTTCTGGTATTTCCATCTAAGTCTCTGAGTATAAATCGGTTGTTTGTTATGAATGCTCTAATCTCAACTGGTATCAGAGCTAGGGTTGAATATCCACTGTGCAAGCTGCTTAGTGCCATCTCCTTACTCTTGCAGTGTTCGTTTACATTGGTTGTTACCTCTGGAGTTGTTGAAGGATCTATCCAGGAAATAGTTGAGGAATGTTGAAACTAAAAGACAGTTGTTGCAAGAAAAACAAGGTCGTGGACCTATGTTGAAACATGTCGCTGAGTTTGAAATGTGGAGATCCGTGGAGATTGGAGTTGAAACGTGGTGTTCATAAGTTTTTTTTTACATCAAGCTTGCACATATATGTCAAGTTTTTTTTCAAACCAACATATGTATGTGTGAAATGTGAAAAGGTTAAAACATTATATATGTTTTTAATATTTATTTTGAAACATATATAATTATTTGTTGGAATTCTGAAAAGTATATTTTAAAAGGAACAAGAATTTTGAAAAGGGTATTTTAAAAGGAGGAAGGCCATTATTACTAAATTTTAAAGAGTAATAATTAAAGTTTTATTTTTAAGTGGAGTTTTTGTGTTTTGGAGCATGAATTTGATTGAAAATGGAGACAACAGTTACAAATATGGAGAAGTTGAGCAGGGCTAATTTTTCCCTATGGAAATCACAGATAGAGGATATACTGATTTTGAAGGATCAACATTTGCCGATTGAGGGTACAAGAAAGAAACCCTCATCAATGACAAATGAAGAGTGGAATAAGCTAGATAGAAAGGTGAATGCAACAATCTACCAATATTTAGCAAAGAATGTTTAGTTCAATGTGTTTGGAGAAAAGGCGGCAGAAGAATTATGGAAGAAGCTCCATGATCTATATGAGAAGAACACGACATCAAACAAAGTGTTCTTGATGGAGAAGCTTTATAATCTCAAAATGAAGGAGGGTGCTTCATTTGCTGAGCACTTGAATGCATTTAATAATATTACTAATCAACTTGCCTCGGTTAAAATCATTTTAGATTATGAAATTAGAGCCATTTTACTAATGTGTTCTATGCCAGACAATTGGGAAAATTTAATTGTATCAATGAGAACTTTAGCAACTACAGGGACCCTGAAGTTTGATGATGACAGCGGCAGTTTAATGAATGAGGAGCTGCGATGCAAGTTAATTGCGGAAAACCAAGGAGGAGAGGCTCTAGCTCTAGCTGATTGTGGTAGGAGAATGGATCAAGGCTTGCAAGGGAGATCAAGATCGAGAGGCCAATCAAAACCAAGGAGAGGTAGGATCATCTACTTTCATTGTGGCAAACCCGAGCACATGAAGAAAAAATGTTGATTCTGGAAGAAAGGACAAAAGTATCAGAGACCATCTAGTACAAATCAGAAGTCATCCAACACAAATGAAGGTGATACTACTGCTGTAGCCACAGATGGTGATGTGTTATTTACTATTCGAGTAGAGGATTCATGTGTATATACATCTAGCAGTAACTTTGATTAGATCCTTGACTCTGGGGCATCTCACCATGTAACCTCATGGAATGATAGTTTTGTTTCATATAATCCTGGTGACTATGGTAGAGTGCATTTGGGGAATAATCATTTTTGCATTATTGTTGGAGTGGGAGATGTCTAGATCAAGATGAAAGACGGACAAGATATATTGTTGAAATAGGTCAAGCATGTACCAGAAATTCACATGAGTTTAATCTCTATGGGAGGACTGGATGATGAAGGCTATTCCACAAGATTTGGAAAAGTTGGCTGGAAAAGTAACAAAGGAGCATTGGTCATGACCAAAGGACCCAAGACACGAACATTATACACATTGAAGACACTGATAGGAAAATCATATTTGGCTGGTGTCACAAAAGAAGGAAATTCAACAGATCTGTGGCATAAGCATTTGGGTCACATTAGTGAGAAGGGCTTAAAAATCCTTGTTGGTAAAAATTTATTGCCAAGTTTGAAATCCTACAATCTTGATCTTTGTGAGCATTGTATATATGGTAGAAAAAAAAGGTTTTTATTCCTTAGAGGTGGCTATGTCAGAAAGAAAAATATGTTAGAATGTGGACATATTTTGTCTAAATCTTGCTAGAAACTTTTTTTAGCGGCTAACACTTCTTCAATTAAAATTCCTCGAATTCTCAATTACCTATAAAATCAAAATTCAAGGCTGCATCAAAAAGTATTGGTTGGCTCTCACAATCTCTTGATAGGTGATCTCTTGAATCATTTTTTTGAAAATGATAATTAGTTTTAAAGAATAAGGAAACAGAGAAAACTTTTCTAGTGGCATGGATACCAAGACCGGTATAAATAAATGTTTTTTTTGAAATCACTATGGTGAAAAGTGCCTACTTGACAGTGGTACGGGTTTATACCTTCATAGGTAATTCATTTCAGTGTTTTTCCTCTCAAATAAGGCCGACTTCAGTGTATTTTGAGTTGCAAAGCCCCAACAAGTCCCTAAGAACACCATTCGCCAAGCACACCTAAATTTATGAGTACTTTGTTTGAAGACTTTTTGTGCGGAGGTTTGCTTGTGTGGAGCTTTTATTGTGGGGAAGCTCCTTATATGCAAAGTTACACACAATGCTTCTCCGCACAAACAGAGGCTTTGATTCGGGCAACAATACTAAGTGTACAGAACAAATCATAACATCAATAGATCTAATCATAACATTATCGGAGGATCTTGAGAAATGTGGAAGATACAGAAAACTGGAATTAATGCAATTATAACGCCCCGTCTATATACGTAATAGGTAACCTTCTCATCATCCCTCAAGCAAATGTGAGTGCAGGGGTTGGGAACCTGGACAACAATGTAGACACACAGTTGGAGTGGGAGAATGCAATGTCGATGATGTTGAAATAGCTAATTACTCATGTATGAAGAGTTGGCTAGATTTAGAGAGTCAATCAAGTCTAGTTAATTAAAGTCGAATTTAGTGTGTGGCTGTATATCAAGTTATTTTAGGCCAATGCTAGTTGGAAAACGTTTAAATACCCTTCATTAGATTCATTGTAATTATGAAGTTTGTGTGAATTATTTGTTATTTTTTTCCTGTCCTCCTCCACCTTTCCAGCAAATTGGTATAAGAGTGAGGAAACATCACAAGATCCATGGTGCCTACATCGCTAGTAAAAAGAGCGCCAAAAAAAAAAATCCAAATTTTCATGACTTAGCAAGGGTGAGCTTCAAAAACCAATCTTAAATACCTAAAAAACCGCCAGTTTTGGCGAGACTGACGTAAGCCAAATCACCCCTAAAGGCCCTTTTTTTTGTAATAGTGGTACTTAAATGAAGTGATTATATTTTCTGTAAAAGCAGTTGGGATGGGTCTCTAATTGACTGAAACTAATAAACATAATTATAGGAAGAAAATAATAAGAATTTGATCAATGATAGGTTGTCCTCTTGGAGGGCATATATGAAAAAACTAATGGAAAAGTACATCATTAAGGGAAAGATGAAAGGGAAAGTCACAAGGGGAAAACTTCAAAATTGAGAAAAGCATGAAATCTAGGAAGTGAACCATTTATTATTTTAGAGCACCAAGTTTATACTTTCTAATTCTATTGGCCGACTCCTCAAACCCTCACTCTCTTGTTAATTAAAATTTTCACGGCCTTAGACATCTATTATGATGCCATTTTGGTCAAATTCCTCATGTAATCTCTTATGGGTTCCACTATTACCTCCTCGTTTACCTTTAACATAAATATTTTTCTTTGAAATTCACTAAATTATATGAATTTCTCTTGTATTAATGGATCAATCCTGAATTTTTCAATAAGAATATCACTAATCCACCACATTATCTCCTTCTTAAAGAAGTTGGTAAGTCTATTGAATTGCTCGACTAGTGAGGTCTTGGTAGTACTTTACTTAAACTCATATTTTTGTCTAAGTACATTGTCTTTTTGTATACTTGAGGGTTTAACCAACTCTTTTATTGCATAAATAACCATAAATAAAACTTTGTATCTCTTCCCCGAACATATTACAAGTCGAAATAAATGATTTTAGGATCAATTCAAGTGTCTCATCCAACCTTGGCCTACCTTAGCCTTAATTCAAATGTATATTTTCATTTTTCCTTTTCTATTCATTTATATCAAAAATATATTTGATGAAAGTGTTAACGTAGCTTTTAGAAAAATATTGAATAACTTGGACTCATTAATACAAAGAATTAGTCAAAGAAATAAATTTTGTAACAATATTAGGATATTTCTCATTAATTCCCATAGGTCAATTAACAAATTCATCCACTCTTTGATATTTTCTATTAATGTCTCTCTAAACCACTACAACATCCCTTGTGTTATCCTTGCTCTGGTATTCATCTATGGAATTTCTTTAGGTTGTTCTCTTGTCTCCTAATAATCAAGGGATGAGTAAATAATGATTTAGGAATCAACGTGCACTCCAATTTTATTGTTCTTTACTTCAATTTGATGTTTTCTTCTAATTGTTCCTAGATAGAATTATGAGTATTCTCCCTAGTGGCATCATGTATATGAAGGTCTCCTTTTATCTCTAGTTCTTTAACATCTAAAAAGGTATTGTTATTTTCCAAAAGTTATTTTCCCTTTACTTTAAATTGTGTTGCAAATCATCACATTGTTAAGGAGTGACAAGTGCAGAGTTGGTGTGAAGTCTGCACTTCATTAGTACAAAAATTGTGAAATCTCAATTAACTACAATTCCGCCAAAATTCGGGTTAAGTGCGCAGTTTTAATTTGTCGGGGGTGTGAAAGCCACGTAAGGAGTTAAAAAGACCGACAACTGTGACATATTAAAAAATCCCGTGAGGAAGCAAAAAATATGAAATTCATAAAACAATTTTTCATAGGTCATGTGGGTTGTTTATTGTTTGGCTTACGTAGTTTCCAAGGGAGTTGTGTTTAGTGCGACTTTTTGGACTTTCTGGTGCTGGAATCCAGTGGAAAAATTTGAGGTGAAATCTTGATTTGTGTTATTTAAACTAGTTTTTTTACTATATATATGGATTCAGCACCCTGGAAAACTCCTAGGGCACTTGGATTGTGCAAGGGTAACCCATCAAACTTGTGATTTCAATAAATTCCTACCAGATTTTAAATAAATTAGACTGGAAAAACCCACCAGAAAAACTTTCAAAAAGTCACACTAAAGACAACACGGTTCAAAGAATACGTGATTTTTATTGAAAAAGGCGTTAATTAAAATGATTTTTAAAAGAAGTTTATAAAAGTATTTTTTTAACTATATTGTTTTTTAAAGGACTTTAAAGTTTTTAAAGAAGTTTTTTTTAAAAAGGGGCTTAAGTTATCAAAAGTTTTTCTATATAAATATTTTTATAAAATATTTTATATAAAAAAATTAATTGAGGGTTCATTAAAAGGGTTTTAGTATTACTTGAAGAGAAGTTTTTGAAGAAAGAAGGCGTTCTCAGATTTCAAGCCCCATTTCCCGCCGTTTATGCAGTGTGGGCCGTTAAGATGGAGACGATGTTGAAGGCTCATGATGTTTGAGATCATGTCCAGTTTGGCTTTTCAAACCTAAGGAAGAAGAAGAAGAATGAGCTCTCACTAATGCAGAGAGGGTTGTTTGGAAGAAAGACAAAAGGAAGAATGCACAAGCATTGTAGCTTATCTAGCAGGGAGTGGACCGAGCAATGTTCCTGAAGATTATGATCATGTCTTCAGAAAAGAAAACATGGGATACCTTCATGACAAGATATAAAGGTATGGCCAAAGTTAGTATTGCTAAGTATATGAAATTTTGTATATGAAGGAGACAAAGGACATCGATTCATTCATGAATCGGGTCATGACCGTCATAAATCAGTTCAAAATTTAAGGTGAAGATATTAAAGATCAAACAGTGGTTGAGAAGGTCCTCAGATCTTTGTCTACCAACTTTGATGATGTGGTAGTATCCATAGAAGAAACTAACGATTTGGCATCACTGACAGTTGACGAGTTGATGGGATTACTTCTATCACATGAGGCAAGGGTAGACAAAAATAAGGATTCCACTTTAGAAACCTCTTTCAAAAGTCAGGTTTCTATTTCAAGAGACAAAATTTGAGGAAGAATTAAATCAAGAGGTAGAGGATGAGGCGAAGGCATGGTGGTCAGAGAGATGGCCGAGAAGAGCATGAACATGAAAGTGGAAGAAACAACAAAAGCTTCAACAATAAATAAAGAGTTGATAAATCAAAATTGAGTTTTTATTATTGCAATAAATTTGGTCACTATGACCATGATTGTAGGAAGAGGATAGATTATAAAGGAACCAGAGAGCTAATGTCACTACAAAGACTACTAACTCCATGTTCCTAGATTTCCATACCATGCATGAACCTTATGATAATGTTTAGCTATTAGACGATGGTTGTAGTAACCACATGATAGGCAATGGAAACTTGGTTGCATATTTGGATCAATCTTTGAAGACTATGGATGTAGATGGAAAAGGAGTGGTCAACATTCTAACCAAGCATGGGGAGCCAAACAAAATCTCAGAGGTATATTATGTCCCTAGTCTCAAACATAATTTGAAAGTGTTGGTGAATTGACACAGAAGGGATACAAATTTATCTTTTAAGGACATGATTGCGTTATATATGACAGGGCCCCAAGCAATTTGCTGATAGAAAAGGTGTAGATGATGAGGAACATACTCTGTCCTCTAATCATGAATTAGAGTGATCAGGTCAGTTTGTTTACAGTTGCATGTTCTAATGATTATTGGTTATGACACTTTCGGTTTGGACACTTGCACTTGTTTGGTTTAAGATTGTTGCAGTAGAAACATATGGTCATAGGATTACCTCCCATCAAATAACCTGCTAGTACTTGTGAGTGTTGCATCTTGGGAAAGAAACACTATGAAATGTTTACTAAGGGAGTTGCATATAGAGAAAATCAACCACTTGATCTAGTGCATATACACTTGTGTGGACCTATGCGAACACAGTTGATTGGTGGAAGTTTTTACTTCCTCACTTTCATTGATGACTATCGCAGAAAGAATTGGGTTTACTTCATGAACCAGAAGTCTAAAACGTTTGCAAATTTCATAGAATTCAAAGCCTTAGAAGAGAACCAAACTAATCGACAGATCAAGGTATTGAGGTCAGATGTTCATGAATAATATGATTTGAAGGCATTCCATGATTACTGCAAACAACATGGAATCAAAAGAAAATTTACAACCAGGTACACACCGCAGCAGAATGGTGTAGCTGAGAGAAAGTACAAGACAATTATGAACATGGTGAGAAGCATGTTGAAAGGAAGAAACTTGTCTAATGAGTATTCAGAAGAAGTCGTTGTAATCGATGTTTATGTGATAAATAGATATACTACAAAGAGTGTGATGAACAAAGTACCAAAAGAAGCATGGCCAGGTATGTCTTGCAACATATCTCTTCTCATAGTGTTTGTATGTATATCTTATGCACATATGCCTAAGGATCTAAGAGGTAAGTTGGATGATAAAAGTGAAAAATCTATATTTACTGGTTATAGTGGGCAGTCAAAATCTTACAATTTGGATAACCATGTCACCAAGAATACCATGATCAGCAAAGATGTTTCCAAATAACAAGAGTCATGGAATGGGACTGTAGACAAAATAGTTGACGCACAAGCACCATTGATGGAAGAAGATGTAGCAGAAAAGGAGAAGCAAGAATTACAAGAGAAGACACTAGCAATGACTCCAAGATTTTCTGGGCAGCATGGATCTTCAAGTAGATCAATAAAACATAACTCTCCCCACGATCAATTAGGTGATGAATCAAGCAATGGTAAGAGAAATATGAGAAGTAGGAGAGATATTTACGATGATTTGGATGTTAGTTCCAATTTTGCATTGTTGTCATTCCAACCTTATTCGTTTGAAGAAGCAATCAGAGATGAAAATTGTGTGCAAGACATGGAAGAAGAAATTGAAGTTATTGAAAAGAATGATACATGGGATTTAGTTGATTTACCAAAGGATAAAAACCTCATTGGTGTGAAATGGGTGTACGAGACAAAGTTGAATGAGAAAGGTGAAATTGATATATTCAAAGCAAGGCTTTTTGCAAAAGGATTCTCACAGCAGCTGAGAATATATTTTGGAGAAAATTTTGCTACATTAGCTAGATGAGATACTATAAGAGAATTTCTAGCCACAATAACTCAGAACAAGTGGAAAGTATATCAGATGGATGTGAAATCAACCTTCTTTAATGGAATTATAGAAGAAGAAATTCATGTGCAGTAGCCTCCAAGTTATGAAGTTGACGGTAAGGAAGATAAAGTTTATAGGTTGAAGAAAGCACTTTTTGGACTGAAGCAAGCGCCAAAGCTTGTTATAATAGAATTGACAGCTAGATGATCAAGAATGGATTTTGTAGAAGAAAGATTGAGTCTACCTTGTACACAAAGGTAAATGAGCATGGACATATTTTGATTATTTGCTTATATGTTGATGACATGATTTATACAAGTGATTTTGAGATAGATGAATTTAAAGAAGCCATGATGAAATAATTTGAGATGACAGGTCTTGGTCTTATGAAATATTTTCTTGGCATAGAAGTTGGGCAATCTAAAAAAGGAATTTTTATTTTTCAAAATAAATATGCTAGTGATTTTCTAAAAAGATTCAGGATGGAGAATTGCAAACATATCCCTACACCTGTTGCAATAGGTACAAAGTTAAGGAATGATGATGAAGTATCATATGTCAATCCAACTCTATTCAAAAGTTTGATTGGAAGCCTCATGTATCTCATAGCTACAAGGCCAGATATTATGCAAGGAATGAGTTTGATTTCCAGACTTATGGAGACTCCAACATACACACTTCAGAGAGAAGGAAAAAGAATTTTGAGATACATAAAAGGAACTAGAGATTGTGGCATAATGTATGCAAGCACATAAAATAAGGATCTGATTAGATATATAGATAGTGATTTTGTAGGTAGTTTGGATGATGGGAAGAGAACTTACATTTATGTGTTACATATTGGTTGTGGTGTGATTTCATGGGCATCTAAGAAGAAACCTATTGTGACACTTTCGTCAAGAGAAGTAGAATATGTAGTAGCAACATCAGCAACATGTCAAGCAGTGTGGTTAAGAAGAGTATTGGATGGACTCAAGAAGAAAAAACAAGGATCAACAACAATATATTGTGACAACACCTCAGTGATTGCATTGTGCAATAATAGTGTGTTTCATCAAAAGAGAAAGCATATTGATACTAGATATCACTTTATTAGAGAACTTGTGAGCAATGGAGAAGTCCACTTAAAGCCTTGTAAATCTAGTGATCAATTGGCTGATATATTTACTAAGCCATTACCAAAAGATGTGTTTGAGTTGCATAGAAGAAACTTGGGTGTTTTAAGCCTAGCTAAGACATAGACCAACATGCATGTTTGAGTTGTCATGAGTCATGTCTTAATTTAGCGATCATAATTAAGGGGGAGTGTTAAAATAGTTAATTACTCTCGAACGAAGAGTTGGATAAATTTAGATATTCAGTCAAGTCGAGTTAAGTAAAGTCAAATTTAGTGTGTGGTTCCATGTAAAATTATTTTAGGCGAGTCACTGGTTAGCGAAGGTTTAAAAACCATCACCGGGTTCATTGTAATTATCAAGTTTGTGTGATCAATAGAAGAGTCACAACTCATTTAATTGTGTGTGAATTATTTGTTATTTTGTGTATATCCTCCTCTGACTTTCCAACAAATGTTGAGCATGAAACACCTAAATCCAATGATAGTTAGTCTACTGGAGAAATAAAATTTATTTATAGGGTGCGGGATGTCAGTGCTGAAGAAAAATACTCTCCTAGCAACTTGCAGAGAGTGCGTTACTGCAAGGGACAACTACAGAAGGATTTATGATGAGGATGTAAATGGAAAAATTATTTTCTCACGAGCACCTATAAAGTGATGCAGATTGTGGACATTCCAACATTTATAGAAAGTAAAAATTACAATGAAATGGCTCCCATGATATACAGATATTTTAGAAGAAGAGGGTCAAAAACTGTATGCACAAATTCAAATGTATTACCATTTCTAACTAGTTTGAAGGCATCCTCTACAGGTATGTTTGCAAGAAGAATTATCTCCAATCTATGGGGGTGGAAAGCTATTGACATCTGCTAGGGACACATTTCAAAATATTATCCAATGTGTCTTGTCATTTTTTCTAAGTAGTTCGCTTTTAGAACTCTTTCATTGTTTCCTTCAACAAGCAGAAGTTGAGTTGTACCAATATGGAAGTCATACATCTCACACATGGATTATAAGGCCATGTGCGGAGGGGAAGAGTGCATAGGTGTGGTGGAAAAAACCAGGAGGTGGGGCATGAATGTTTTATTTTGTGATTAATTTATTGAGTATCTGTAGACTTGTATGACAAATATTTCTTTTTGTGTGGGGTGTGGAAGTATTGATGTGTGCAAATAAAAAAATTTAATAGAGTAGTTTGTTAATGTGCGGAGAATTTTATTGTCCCACACAATTAACCTCTTCACACAAGGAAAAGAACAACTCAACTCCATGTGAAAGAATGTGGAGTTTTTTTGTGCAGAGAAAGCTATGCGGAAGAAGCATATGCAAAGACGTAAATGTGACAATCAATTAATTAGCATAGAGGCATGGACTATGCTGCAGCATAGCTATTCCCCTTCTTTCCCTTTTACATTATTTTATAACCTCTATTACTTATGGTGTTACACTTATTAAGGGATCAACTGCGGTTTCTCATAATTTGTATTCTTCTTTATTTTGAGTTTATCTTGTAACCAAGAGCCATTGAAAATACTTTCTTGTGAAAAAAACTATAATATTGTATTTATTCATGAAGTATGGTGTAAAACGATCTACAATTATACCTGAAAATGGTTTTAAGAATAATTTATAAATGACGAATGGTTATGCATCACTTTATTAATTTAATCTTAATTATATAAATATTTTTTCCATTAAAATGTTATTTATATAAAATGTTTCAAAAATTGTTTATAAATGAATAATTGTTTTGAATGATTTTATTATTATAAAGAATAATGTAGTAAAGATTAATTGGTATATTAATACAATCACATATTTACAGTGGTTGACATATGTGAGTAAGGATTATTTTCCACTCATAAGGGTGTAGATTGGCATATCAAATGTGGAAAATGACGTCAATCATGATATATCAACCACTTTATTGATGTGGTTGTGTTAGTTGACACATGACATGCATGAGGTAGATTAGTTGACTATTGTTGGTATTGTCTCACTATGGTTAAAAATTGTTGAGAAAAGTTGATCATGGTTGACAATGGTTAACTATGGTTGTCGAGATTTGTTGATGGTTAATGATGTTTGAATGTGCTTCAAGAGAATTTATGAGGTTGGAAATGGTTGACCATCATCAACAAGGTTGACTATAATTGACTTTTGTTGACAAGGCCGATCATGGTTGAGTAGGGTTAACCTTGGTTAACCATTATTGTAATAATGTATTTATCTTACATTTATGTTGAGAATTGTTACATTAATATTTGTCAAAGATCATTGACCATGGTTGATGTTACATTGGTGTTAATATTAATGTTACATTAATGGTTAATGAGGTGGAACTTGATTAACCATAGTCTTCATGTTACATTAATGTTGGGAATTGTTAAATTAATGTTTTTCAACTATGGTTTACCATGGCTCATGTTACATTAATTTTAATGCTATTGTTACAGTTGGCCATCCTCAACCATTAATATAAAAATGTACTTGTGTTACATTTATAAATAAGTTTAGCCATGGCTAAAGTTGGCGAGCATCTTTGAGAATGGTTAAGCTTTCTTTACTATGTTTGAATATTGCTGACTATGGTTAAATATGGTCAATTTATGATTGACCATGAACATGGAAATACATTTTCACTAGGGTTAACCATGGTATAGATTGTTTGACTATGGTTACAAATTCTCAATGAGGGTTATCCAATGTTGACAATGGAACCATGGTTGCGAAGGGTTGTTTATGATGATGATAGTTGACTATGGTTCAAACACTTTATGAAGTTGACCATCATTGAATACGTTGACCATGGTTGAAGAATCTTGACAATGGTTGATTATCATTTACCATTAATGTAATAATGTATTCATGTGACATTAAAGTTGAACATTGTTACATTAATATTCATTGACCATGGTTGATATTACATTTGTATTGATATTAATGTTACATTAATGTTACACAAATGATTGAATATGGTTATTTAGGTATACCTTCACTGACCATAGTTAACCATTAATGTAGAAATGCATTTATCTTACATTGCTTAGCAACCTTGACCTAATGTAAATTGGATGATTATGTTTCACGATGGTTAAACTTCCTTGACCTTGCTTGAGCATGGTTGAATATACTTAAATATCATCAAGTTATGGTTGACCATGAACATGGTAGTCCATGTTGTCCGTAATTGCCATCGTTTACTATGGTTGAAATTGTTTGACTATGGTTATAAATTGTTGACTAGAGTTGACCAAATTTAAGAATAGTTAAGCATGATTCCTAAGAGTTTTTTATGATTAATGATGCTTGAATATGGTTCAAAAGGGTTGACTGGTAATGGTTGACCATGGTTGATAAGGTTTACTATAGTTGACCTTCATTGACAAGGGGTTAACAAATGGGTATTATTATGAGTTGAAAAATAACACCAATCGGTTTATATTAACCACTTTATTGATGTGGTTGTGCTAGCTGATGTATGACATCATGGGGCAATAGATTAGTAGGCCATGGTTGACTATGGTTGACATTGTCTCCCTATAGTTAAAAATTGTTAACGAGGGTTGACCATGATTAATAATGGCTACCATGGTTGTTTTGATCGTTGATATTTATTTAATTTATTTAATTATTTTAGAAGTTGATGCAATGAAGAATAATTATTATATTAACCAAAATTACTAAATATTTAAATGGCTATTAATTGAGATTAAGATAGAGATAATAATTATTAGCTAAATAACTCTTTTTACGTTTAATGTTCTTTTACATTCTCCTTATGCAACACCACACTAAGTTTTTAAAGGACATTTTTTGACATCATTTACTAAGATTACTAATTTAATAGTTTTAATTTTATATATATATATATATTTTTTTGGTAATTTTTTAGTCAATTTTACTAGCAATCTGGTAAGGATTCATTCGAATCACAAGTTTGAGTTATGTATCTACATAATCTGAATGTTGAGATAGTTTTCAATATAAATCTATCTATGCATTTGAAAGAACAGTTTAAATAACACTAGCATAGCTCCATCTTAAGTATGGATCTAACATGAGTGGAGAGGGATCAAATTTCTTCACATGCAAACTTCTTTACAGTGAAAAATATAATGTGTTATTTTTCATTCTTTAAATTGTATCTTTTGAATGCTAAAGAGGGTATATATAGGACTAACCATAAAAACTTAATGTTTTCATGATATGTAAATAATTTATAAAAATGATATATAATATAATGTAATTGACATTAAAATATTTTAGATAACATGTACATCAAGAAGTTGAACTATTTTTGAAAGGTATAAGATTTAAACATTCTTACTCACATATTGTTTTACTTCAAATTAATTTATAATATATTTCTTAAAATAAAATATTTCAAATATAAAATATAAATAAATATTCAATGTGAGTTATTAATAAAACATTTTAATACAAATTAACATTGTGTTGTCACCTTCTGAAAAAAGAGTTCGATATGTACAAAGAGGGTTAAAGAATAGAGAACTTTGCATCCATCTTCTAGGCTGTAAAAGCCTGTAAATCTAAATCAGACCCCCTCCAATATATTGTGCTTGGAATTAGCTTTCCATTGGTATGTGGAAGTCCAAAAATGGACTCCTGTATCAAAAGTTAGGGCATATTTCAGCTACCCTTTGAAAGACATGAAACAAAGAAAAAAGGGCCAAGGGTAAGGCTCATCGCAAATTGCAATCGGAGTTTACTGAAGGAGCAGTAGGGGAAGATAGTGAAATCTATGATCAATGATCACCGATATAGCAAAATTGAAAATTAGAGTTTTGGCAAAGCAACAATAGGAGAGGGTACAACGAACTTGCGATGAGTGATCGCTAGTATCAGCAATCAGTGATCAAAGGTCAATGGCCCATAATTTATTGCACATCAAAGGTCTTGGTAGCGATGGATGAGTAGGCAATCAAAGGTTCAGGATGGATTGGAATATATGTGATCGCAAGTACTAGACGGTACAACCAAATACGACATCATGAAAACGACGAAGGTCGATAACATTAAAAATCGTCGAGATTCAAGCCTCTAGTGTTAAAGCGTCGAGTAGGGCCGATTGCGATTAACAAAGGAAATCAGTTGCAAAAGCAGAGAAGGACGGGTCTTTTCTCTCTCCTCCAACAGACCACATGGTGGAATACTAGTGGTCCCAATAAACCCATGTGGCGGCTGATGTCATCATGACATGGTAGTATGGAGGACATGTGGCATGCAAATTTGGCAGTTTTAGGGGTCATAAGGGGCCAAAACAGGGTGACACATGTCACCACTCACAAGGTGACACGTGGAAAAGTATGACGTAATCTCTAAAATTGACGATTGGAGGTCTCGGCTCATTACATATCTCAATTGTGAGAGTTAGGATGATGCAACCAGAGGCATGGATTAGAAAAGTCTCGATTGTTGATCTCTGATATAAGATTAAGCACCTATTCACTACCCCCAGTCATATAAGAAGAAATGTAGAAATGGGCTAAACCATAAAGGACCTACAGATCCCGGAACTAGTGTGAAGGGCTAATAATGAAACGCCCGATATCGTGGGCCCAAGGCAAGGTGGATAGGTGGCATAAGGTAGCTCAGATGATTATGTGTGCTTTATGTATCAAACCAATGGTTGGGCAGAGAACTTTTTGAAGGTTTTTTGTGTTAAAGCCTTCATGCTGGCCCTCCCTTATCCTCTTTGCACGTGGGCCAAACCACGTCACATATCGCAATCACAAGAGTTGGCAGGGTACAACGAGAGGCAAGGATTAGAGATTCCCGATCTTCAAGATCATATATTGCAAAAGGGGCCCGGGTGCATATGTAGTATGGTCCTATGTATTATGCGTTGGGACCAGTTACAATGAAATATATCAAAGAATTGGCCCCGATTCCAGCTTAAGGTCTTTTAGCTCTAGAAGGCTTAGGCCTGGAGTGCCCAGTTTTCTACCATGCAGTTTTCAGCTAAGCCCCTGGAGCTAAGGCATAAGGGGCCAAAGGAGATTAGGGATCGTAGCTTTATGAATCTTGTTCAATTCAAAGTTCCCAAATTGCCTGATCCTCAATACACTTGCATGATTGTTTCACAGAGCACGATTGCTTTTGTTGGCTTAATAAAGAATGTAAGAAGGGACGAATGAGTTGGCAGCAGTGTTCAGAATCTGTTGTGATCATCATGGATGATCACTCCCGCTTCCTATAATAGAAGAATCAAAATTGTTAAAACTGAAATCTACACGGAACCGACCGTGAGACAACGAGGCATGATGTAGTAGAAACTCAGTTGAACCAGAGGCCAACAAAGAGAGTGGCATGGAGATATTTTCTACACGACTATCAATTCAATTCACTTGTTAATTTGGTTTTGTTGTTTTTTATTGATATAGTTATTCTGTTTTATTTCCAAGAAAAGTATCTTTCTGTTGTAATTATTGGAGTTGCCAGAGCCAGAATGCCGAGACAACTAATCGTGTAGGCTACTCGAAGCTCTAGCATAATATTTTTTGTAATTTTCATGTTCTCCCTTTCCTTATGAAAGGCAGGAAGAAACACATAGAAAAGGTTCTGAATTCTTAAGAATAACCATATGTTATTGCTGAGACTATATGACTTCAAGATTTGCATCTTTCAGAATATTAATAAAATGGTGATGATTCCTACATATGAGTACTATAGTATGTTACCTCTATTAAATTCCATTATGTCCATGTTTCCTCTCTGATTTCATGTAATTGTAGCTGCCAGAAATGTTTCATTCTTTCTTACAGATTCATTTGTGTTGACTTGTTAATGCACATGCCTGTATGTAGCTTTGAGAATATATCTTTAAATTGCGCTCCATAAATCATCACATCCAATTCTCCTTCATCCATTATGTCTACCTATAACTCAGATAAGTGTAGAACTCTTAACGCTCCAAGATCTATGTGATAAATGTAGAATTATTGAGGTTTCAAGCTCTATATGATGAGTTATTCTATCTCCTTCTCCTCTTTCATTGCTCTGCAAAAGTTGATTAAACTGTAGGTCCTCGACCTACTCGGCTTCCACTAGTTCATACATATATTTCTATGAATTGCATATGTGAAAGAGTACCAGAAATACATGGCTTATGTCCTTGGATGAATGAACCAACCCATGTTGTTTATTACATGTATTTACATATGTGTATAAAATGTATATGATGTCTTTGCTTTCGTGAAGATCATATGAGACACATAAAATCTAGATATTACTAGGCATTGGTCTTCTGAGCAATCTAAGGCTGTCTTTGAAAGCAAAAACATCTTTTAGCGCTATTGTCGGGGAATGTATTGATCGATTTCCCCCCTAGGATACGACAATTTAAGAACTCTTTGTGTAGGTGAGCAAAGATGTTCTGATTGCATCTTCATCACCTTGGCGACTCCACAAATCTCATTATCATTTATCATCTTGCCTTTTAGAAAGCCTCACACTTGCTTAGATACCTCTCAGCACAAAACACCTTATGTATCTGACCCAGAGAAATAAATTTTCAGGAGAGTCTGAAAGGAGAAAACTCCTACTACCAGTGCTACTGTCTCATCATTATTTGAAGGTTCCTCCTCCAACTCCCAACACATTTTCATCCACTGCTCATATCTTACTCCTAAGGTCCTTACATACCCTATAGAATATGAGCTAGAGCGTCATGCCCTCAAATCAAATATCGAAGAGAAAGAAATCTTAGTTACAACTCCTTTCGTTTCATTTCCTCCTCCTCCTGAGATTGAAAAAGGTAAAGATATCATCAATAATAGCAATATCCACTATACACTCAGTCACACAACTCTCAGTCTAGTTACTCCAACCACTATGGTTTTGGCCCAAGTTCCTCCCATAAATCTTAATCCTCCCCCATTAATCAATATGGTTGTTCTGGGTTCCTTATTGAATAAATATGCCCCTCTTGATTTACCTCAACCCCTAAGTTCTATGCCTCATGACTACCTAAAGCTTTTTCCTAGGTTCAATAGGGAGGATGAAAGCACTGCATAGAGACACATTGAAGCCTTTTGTGCTTTTGCTAAGAATCTAAATGTAGAACATCTAGATGTGGTCCTCAGACTCTTTGTGTAACCGCTTTATGGAGAAGCCATAAAATGGTTGAAGGCCCTACCTGATGCGTCCATCACTACCGGGGAAGAACTTGAAAAAATTTTCACACAAAAATGGGGTGAAAAGAGAGATCATGAGTATGTCCTCACAAAGTTCAATGCTATAAGGAAGAAGCGAAAAGAGGATATTTCAAAATTCTTAAAAAGGTTCAATAAGCAATATAATAACCTGCATATTGAGATAAATCCTCCTTAAGCTACTACTCATGTAATATTTGTGGGATCCTTTGAGTCTAAATTTGGCTTTATCCTAAGGGAGAGGAAGTCTCGTACTTTGGATCAACTCCAAGTTGATGCTCTTGAGGTAGAAGCAAATTTCACCTTAGTAGGGAAGTCAAGAGGAAATAATGAACCTACTAAGAAGAAAAGGGGAAAGAAGAAACTTCCTCCTAGGGTCAAGCTAAAGAATTACCAGACCTGAAGTGGGAAGAAATGGATAAACTCATTGAGAGTTTATCTCATAAGGTGGTGAAACTTGATCTAGAGAACACGATTCTCTCGAAACAGAATGCTCAAGGTAACAATCGAGGTTATCACCCACAATACAGAAGGCCGCCACTGCAGATACATCAAAGGAGAGGTAAAGAATAACACGATCAAATCCCCCCTTCTCTATATATAAAATATTATCCAGATGAGAAACTACCAGATACACATGAGATGCAGGGAAAATTATATTCCTCCTTCTCTAAAGAGGAACATGAAAACATGGCTCACCATGTGATGTGCCATGATAGAGAAGCAATAGTAAGTGAGGAAGACATAGGGGATTATTGTAAGAAATTTTCAGATTTCATGCAAGCACATCTACATCGAAAGTATGACCTTAGATCTTAAAAAAGAGGTCGACGGAACCTGAACAACAAGAGGAAATTTCTCCCCAAAATTTTCCCCCAGTGTTAAATAAAGGAAAATGAAAGCTGAACCCTAAATTATCCAAAGTAAAAGTCTCCTAAAATAACGAATGCAATAGCTCTGACGAACACAGAGAAGAGAAGGAAAATGTTCTGATAAAAGCTATCGATGATCAAAAAAGAGAGGTAGAGCTGGGAGGCATAGGAAAGGGCCAGTCTGCATTCAATCTTCAGAAGGAAATAGAGAAGGTAAAGATCCTTGTTCCCCTAACTAAACTTCTAAAACAACCCACTTATAAAGATCAAGTCTCCCAGTTCATTCTCCCATCCACCACAGTATCGACCCGTGAATGGTTAAACCTTGAAGAGGAGAGACCAATGGTTATCTTTGATGCTCATGTCAAAGAACTTGATCCTTCCACTATACCCTTCTATGTGACCCTGGTAATTCATGACCTCTTATTGCACAACTGTATGTTGGACTCTGGAGCCTCACATAACTTCATGCCCTTAGCCATCATGGAACAACATGGCTTGCAGATCACCAGACCCTACAAGGACCTATACTCCTTTGACTCTAAGAGGGTCAAATGCTTGGGAGTGATAAAATATTTGGCGGTAAACTTCGATCAGATCCTTGTGAAGAGCATAGTGATGGACATAGTAGTGGCAGATACTACCCCTCGGTTCAGCATGCTCCTATCCAGGTCTTGGGATTCCAAGGTGGGGGGCTCTATCAATTTAGATCTAACTTATGCCACTATTCCCACTTTTGGAGGCGAAGAAAGGAGGTTATACAAAGAGTCCAAATTTGTAAAAACTGTGACCCTAGCTGAAGGATCTAAAAATTCTCCAGTATATGGAAAAGAAAGCGACCTCTCCTGCCTATTACTAGAAGAAGATGAGAGAATATTAGAAGAAATGCAAGTACATCTAAAGATGCAGTTAGATAACCAATACACATATAAAAACAAATTATGGAAATTATACTTTGATGGAGTGAATTCCAAATAGGGAAATGGAGCCAGAGTATTGTTGGTAAGTCTTGAGGGTAGCTTGATACCTTTCTCATTCAGGTTGGAGTTTGAGGCAACCAACAACATGACGGAGTATGAAGTATTTCTCCTTCGACTACAAACAAGGAATATGAATATTGAATGCTTAACTGTGCATGCAGAGTACGAGCTAATTGTAATGTAGATCCAAAATCAATTCCAGGCTAAACACTCGAGACTGAGGACTGACCAGAATGAAGTATGGGATTTAATTGATAACTTCTTCATGGCCTTTAATATCCAATTTCTGCCCAGAGAAGGAAATATAATGACTCAGTAGTGGCAAGCAATTCCAAATCTCCTCAAAATCCACTTCTTAGGTACGAGGTGGAGGTCTAACACAAAACCTCTATACCTAATAATGTCAAGCACTGGCAGGTATTCGAGGACAATGAGAAGATCAAGAGATTTATAGAAGTAGTTGGGGAGTTCATTAGCTCAACTATTGATCAAGGAGAAGAAAAATAGGTCGATCAAGAACCAACTTCGTGGGAAGACACAATGGCTAGAGAGAAAATTCTATAACTTGAAGGGAATGCTATTCCTCATGGGCTAGTTCCACTAGAGAGATTATTTAACCAGAATGATGTAGCCTCCGAAACAATGGCTCTGGAGATGGACGAACAAGTGGGAGATTGAAATATCATCTTAGAATATGAACCGAAAATGGTCAGACTGTTATGAAACTAGCTCACAAAAAGATAGAAAAGATAGATCAACGCCTTAGAATTTAGCCTCTTCGAGGGAGCAACCTCCTTTACATTACATAAATGAAAAATTCTTGGAGTTTCAAATGACAAAACCTCCTTTCTATATATAGGAGTCTAAGGAGTCACAATATAACCCAGCCGACCTAACAATAATAATATAAGCCACAAAATACCAATATAGGGATTCTATGGGGCACAGTAATAATAATATGGGGACAATAGGGGTACAACAATATTAATAAGGGATACAACTACAATATTAATCGGGTAATCCTACTATTATAGGGACCTAAAATGCCCCTCTCCTTCAAAAACGTGTTTTCCTCAACGCTTGAGTAGTTTTGGATGCTTCTGTATAAAATTCTCATCCTCCCATGTGGAATCTTCAGCGGATAAATTCTTCCACTTGATGAGATACTCTGAAATTGATCGATTTCGTAGCTGTCAAGTTATTGTTTCTATGACTGCTTCTGGTTCCAATATAATTTTTCCTTCCTTGTCAAGTTCTAGCAATATTGTTTGAACTGGGAGCTTGTCGCCTATAACCTTCTTTAAACATGAAACATGGAAAATTGGGTGCACTCAAGAAGCTGTAGGAAGCTCCAATTTGTATGCCATAGTACCAATCTTTTGCAACACCTTGTGTGGCCCATAATACTTTGGTGATAATTTATTATCCTTCTTAGCTTGCTTGAGGGACATTTGTTTATATGGTTGTAGTCATAGGAATACCCAATCACCTACATCAAAACTTCTTTCACTGCGATGTTGATCTGCTTGTTGTTTCATTCTATTCTGTGCCAACATGAGGTTATCCTTTAAGAGCTAGAGGACATGTTGTTGATGTTCGATGTGATGTTCCACTGCTTGAACCTTAGAATTTTCTCTTAAATATGATGTGAAGGATGGTGGTTGATATCCATAAAGTGCCATAAATGGGGTCATTTTTGTTGATGTATGGAAGGAAGTGTTATACCACCA